>CM056829.1:24167100-24172100 GCA_029853015.1 Chelidonichthys spinosus | reverse complement strand
ATAGTAAGACATCGGCACACACACATTGTAAGACATCGGCACACACACACACACACACAAACACATAGTAAGACATCGGCACACACACATAGTAAGACATCGGCACACACACACACACATAGTAAGACATCGGCACACACACACACACACACACACATAGTAAGACATCGGCACACACACACACACACACACACACACACATAGTAAGACATAGGCACTATTGTTGAAGAAAACTCTTCAGGTCCAATTCTGTAGCTGGTTCAAATGAGGTTTAATCACTGACAGTGGAGAAAAGACAATGTCGCGGTTGCCACACAGCCCAATCTGCCCTGATGTGAGGCAAGAGACAACTTATACAGAACCAAAGGGGCAGGTCTAAACAGTGGATTTACATAGATTCAATACGCGTTTCACCCTGGGTAAGAGACGTCCTGAGACAACATAAAGGTGTGACTTCCTCGGAACAGCTGGGTTCTTGCTAGATAGTGTCACAACAGGGGCCATTCATGAAGGCCTTGATCAAGTATGTGGGATGAAGGTGTTTCGGAGACGGTCCAGGAAGGGGGACAGATCAGAGGGTCTCATCATTAACATGACAAGGCTTACATACAACGAATGCAGCTCAGCAAGACATTTGAGGTTCCCGAGAGGAAGTAATATTTAAACAAAACAAATTGGAAGGTAACACATTTTCTTCTACAGCACACACACACACACATAGTAAGACATCGGCACACACACACATACATAGTAAGACATCGGCACACACACACACACACACATAGTAAGACATCGGCACACACATACATAGTAAGACATCGGCACACACACACACACACACACACACACACACAGTAAGACATCGGCACACACATACATAGTAAGACATCGGCACACACACACACACACACACACACACACACACAGTAAGACATCGGCACACACATACATAGTAAGACATCGGCACACACACACACACACACACACACACACATAGTAAGACATCGGCACACACACACACATGGTAAGACATCGGCACACACACACACACATAGTAAGACATCGGCACACACACACACACACACACACACATAGTAAGACATCGGCACACACACATAGTAAGACATCAGCACACACACACAGTAAGATATCGGCACACACACACACACACACACATAGTAAGACATCGGCACACACACACACACACATAATAAGACATCGGCACACACACATAGTAAGACATCGGCACACACACACACACACACACACACATAGTAAGACATCGGCACACACACATTGTAAGACATCGGCACACACACACACAGTAAGATATCGGCACACACACACATACACATAGTAACACATCGGCACACACACATAGTAACACATCGGCACACACACATAGTAACACATCGGCACACACACATAGTAAGACATCGGCACACACACGCACACATAGTAAGACATCGGCACACACACACACAGTAAGATATCGGCACACACACACACACACATAGTAACACATCGGCACACACACATAGTAACACATCGGCACACACACACACACACATAGTAAGACATCGGCACACACACGCACACATAGTAAGACATCGGCACACACACACACACACAGTAAGACATCGGCACACACACATAGTAAGACATCGGCACACACACATAGTAAGACATCGGCACACACACACACACATAGTAAGACATCGGCACACACACACACACACACACATAGTAAGACATCGGCACACACACACACACACACACACACACATAGTAAGACATAGGCACACACACACACATAGTAAGACATCGGCACACACACACATACATAGTAAGACATCGGCACACACACACACATAGTAAGACATCGGCACACACACACACACACACATAGTAAGACATCGGCACACACACACACACATACATAGTAAGACATCGGCACACACACATACATAGTAAGACATCGGCACACACACACACATAGTAAGACATCGGCACACACACACACACACACATAGTAAGACATCGGCACACACACACACACACACATAGTAAGACATCGGCACACACATACATAGTAAGACATCGGCACACACATATGAGGGGCCGTCTGGGACATAATTCAGAATTACCTCTCACACACACATGTGAAATGCTCTCATATACTCTACTGAAACACTCTCACATAAACAACTGAAAAAGTATTTGCTCACACACACTACTGAAACGCTCTCACACACACTACTGAAACGCTCTCATACACACTACTGAAACGCTCTCACACACACTTCTAAAATGCTCTCATACATACAAGTAAAACGCTCTCACACACACTACTAAAACGCTCTCATACATACAAGTAAAACGCTCTCACACACACTACTAAAACGCTCTCATACATACATGTAAAACGCTCTCACACACACTACTAAAACGCTCTCACACACACTACTAAAACGCTCTCATACATACAAGTAAAACGCTCTCATACACACTACTAAAATGCTCTCACACACACTTCTAAAATGCTCTCATACATACAAGTAAAACGCTCTCACACACACTACTAAAACGCTCTCATACATACAAGTAAAACGCTCTCACACACACTCAGTGCGTGTATATATATACTGTTATATATAACATACTGTTTTATATATATATATATATATATATACATACACACAGTATATGTGTATACATATAAATATACACACATTATATATATATATATATATATATATATATATATATATATATTTACGATGGCAACCACAAGCTGGTCAGGTGGTCTTTCATGGCTGTGTGGATGGCTTCAGCCGGACTATTATATATTTACGGTGCTTGTCCAACAACAGAGCCTCAACCGTCTTGTCATTACTTCTAGGAGGAGTACAGAATTTGGATTGCCCTTAAGGGTCAGATGTGATCATAGTATGGAAAATATAAATGTTGCCAGTCTTATGTTGGAAAGAAGAGGATTGAACAGTGTTATTACAGGTGTATCAGTACACAACAAAAGGATTGAGAGACTATTGATAGAACGCAATAGAGTCATATCTAGACACTTTATAAACATCTTTAACTTCATGGAGGAACAGGGTGTACTGGATTCATTGAATGAACTACATTTGTTTTGTCTGCATTATGTTTATTTACCAAGGATTGAAAGAGTAGTAACAGAATTCATAAATCAATGGAAAAACCATGGCCTCTTCACACAACAGACCCCTCTTCAGCTGTGGCATTCAGGTCTCATTAATAATGCAGGAAAATTTGCATTGAAAATGATGGAAACCATGGAATAGATGTTTTTTCTTCACTTCTGCAGTCTTCAGTGAATAACATTTGAGTTATGTTAAGGTTTTTTAATACATTTTCTTGACTTGTGCAGTGTATTCCGTGAATTAAAGTTTTGTTAAAACATTAAAAACATTAAAACATTTTATGAAAAATAAATGAACATGATAAACACTGGCTGCACAGTGGTGTAGTGTCACACTGTTGCCTCACAGCAAGGGTCCCGGGTTTGATTCCCGGGTCGGTTCGGGTTCCTTCTGTGTGGAGTTTGCATGTACTCCCTGTGTAAGCGTGGGTTCTCTCGGGGTTCTCCTGCTTCCTCCCACAGTCCAAAGACATGCAGGATGGGGATAGGTTCATTGGTGACTCTAAATTGCATGTAGGCGTGAATGTGAGTGTGAATGGTTGTCTGTCTCTACATGTTGGCCCTGCGATGGACTGGCAACCTGTCCAGGGTGTACCCTGCCTTCGCCCAATGTCAGCTGGGATCGGCTCCAGTCCCCCTGCGACCCTGAAAACAGGATAAGCGGTAGACGATGGATCAACAATTGTTCAAAGGAACGAACGTTCAAAGACAGGTCAAGAGAGACAAACAGAGACCTAAACAGGCAGAGGGAGAAACAAACAGAGACAGAAAGTGAGGCACAGAAAGGGATACAGAGCATATGTTCAGCTTGATTGTTTTTGATTAGGGAGTAGTATTACGTCCTTGTTGAAATGGTTATGCTGCTGTGTCCTGACTCTGAAATAAGAATGCCACAATCACGACCACATGAAAACAGCCAGTACAATATAAGTCATACTGCTAGAGGAAATACAAAACCAAATACTTACCACCACCCCCTATCAATATTATATCAATAATGGGTAATGGTTATTAATATCAGTTATATTTAACGCATTAATATTCATATTTAGGTCAAATATATATATAGAGAGAGCGATGTTCGCTGGTTTATTTTATTAGGGTGTATTAATATTGAACGTGTCATGTGTCCAAATTGCACTCAAGTGACTATCAAAAAAACAACAAAAAATAAAAAACAGGAGCCAGTCGCCACGAGGCTAAGCAGGGGAAAACTTTACCTGCTGGATGCACTGGCTGTTCAATAAAACATATCTCCAAAGGAATGCTGGTTTGTTTATATTTATTGCAGCTAAAAACACAAGCAGTGACATTGTGTTATAATTTTTCTTTTACTCTGATTGGTGTTGTTGTGAGGCTGCTCAGACTGTCTTAGAGACAGTTCACACACCAGGTGAAGAACAGCTGCTTTTACTACCTGCTGACTGCTGTTTGCAGAAGATCTGAGATACTTAGGACCTGCGGAAACCCTGTTACGCCCGCCGCCAAAGCGCCGCGAATAGCCACGGAGCGGAGCCCGGCTTTCGGCGTCCTTGTTAACCGATAGTAGTTCAGACCAGACGCGAAGCAGTGATCGTTTCGCCGTCTGGTCTATTTTATGCGCGAGCCGCGAGCAATCGCGTCAATTCTGACAGGAAGTCACACATAGAAACACGAGACAAGCCGATCAATTTTCAAAATAAAAGCAATTTCAAAATAAAATACCGCGATTGACAAATGCGATCGTATTTGTGTATCTAAACAGAGTAGAGAGATGAAAACCAACAAACAAACACACACAGATACACACAAAGACACACACGCACACAATATCTCTGAA
>CM056829.1:23894600-24162100 GCA_029853015.1 Chelidonichthys spinosus | reverse complement strand
CAGTAAGACATCGGCACACACATACATAGTAAGACATCGGCACACACACACACACACACACACACACACACACACACAGTAAGACATCGGCACACACATACATAGTAAGACATCGGCACACACACACACACACACACACATAGTAAGACATCGGCACACACACACACATAGTAAGACATCGGCACACACACACACACATAGTAAGACATCGGCACACACACACACACACACACACACATAGTAAGACATCGGCACACACACATAGTAAGACATCAGCACACACACACAGTAAGATATCGGCCCACACACACACACACACACATAGTAAGACATCGGCACACACACACACACACATAGTAAGACATCGGCACACACACATAGTAAGACATCGGCACACACACACACACACACACACACATAGTAAGACATCGGCACACACACATTGTAAGACATCGGCACACACACACACAGTAAGATATCGGCACACACACACACACACATAGTAACACATCGGCACACACACATAGTAACACATCGGCACACACACATAGTAACACATCGGCACACACACATAGTAAGACATCGGCACACACACGCACACATAGTAAGACATCGGCACACACACACACAGTAAGATATCGGCACACACACACACACATAGTAACACATCGGCACACACACATAGTAACACATCGGCACACACACACACACACATAGTAAGACATCGGCACACACACGCACACATAGTAAGACATCGGCACACACACACACACACAGTAAGACATCGGCACACACACATAGTAAGACATCGGCACACACACATAGTAAGACATCGGCACACACACACACAGTAAGACATCGGCACACACACACACACACACACACACATAGTAAGACATCGGCACACACACATAGTAAGACATCAGCACACACACACAGTAAGATATCGGCACACACACACACACACACACATAGTAAGACATCGGCACACACACACACACACATAGTAAGACATCGGCACACACACATAGTAAGACATCGGCACACACACACACACACATAGTAAGACATCGGCACACACACACACACACACACACATAGTAAGACATCGGCACACACACATAGTAAGACATCGGCACACACACACACACACACACATTGTAAGACATCGGCACACACACACACAGTAAGATATCGGCACACACACACATACACATAGTAACACATCGGCACACACACATAGTAACACATCGGCACACACACATAGTAACACATCGGCACACACACATAGTAAGACATCGGCACACACACATAGTAAGATATCGGCACACACACACATACACATAGTAACACATCGGCACACACACATAGTAACACATCGGCACACACACACACACACATAGTAAGACATCGGCACACACACATAGTAAGACATCGGCACACACACACGCACACATAGTAAGACATCGGCACACACACACACAGTAAGATATCGGCACACACACACACACACATAGTAACACATCGGCAAACACACATAGTAAGACATCGGCACACACACACATAGTAAGACATCGGCACACACACACACACACACACAGTAAGACATCGGCACACACACATAGTAAGACATCGGCACACACACACACACACATAGTAAGACATCGGCACACACACACACAGTAAGACATCAGCACACACACATAGTAAGACATCGGCACACACACACACACACAGTAAGACATCGGCACACACACATAGTAAGACATCGGCACACACACACACACACATAGTAAGACATCGGCACACACACAGTAAGACATCGGCACACACACATAGTAAGACATCGGCACACACACACACACACAGTAAGACATCGGCACACACACACACAGTAAGACATCGGCACACACACATAGTAAGACATCGGCACACACACACACACATAGTAAGACATCGGCACACACACATAGTAACACATCGGCACACACACATAGTAACACATCGGCACACACACATAGTAAGACATCGGCACACACACACACAGTAAGACATCGGCACACACACACACACACAGTAAGACATCGGCACACACACTCACATCACTTTCTCCTCAACGCGTCTGATAGTTGGCTGCAGGGAAATAATTATAAAGTGTGTGAAGGTGAACCAAAAGGACAGAGATGAGGAGAAGATGAAAATCGAATAATATCAGCAGTGGCATGGTCATTCTTATTTGTTTGAACATATAGTTTGAGTAAGCTCAATGAAACAACAGCCAGGAGAAACATTAAAGAGGGAACACACACAAAGGAACTTCCAGGTATGTATGAGTCAAAAATAAATCGCCTTTACTTTTGTCTTTCTCTGTAAATACAGAAACACAAGCACATCAGCATAACGTGCCTACTGCAGGCTGCTTACGTTGACTGAATGACGTACCCTCCTGTATCCCATCCAAAGGACCCCTGCGTTGCCCAAAGTGTGAGCCTTGCTCGTTATAACCTACTAAGACATTATAGCCGCTATTGCACATAAACATATCAGGTTATGAGTGAACATAAAAACAAATGGAATGAGTACACCTCGCGTCTTGTCAGGGAAAATATTGTGAATGAAAGCAGTAGCATAGCAGGGACGAGCACAAAGGGTTACGTCCATTTGAGCACACCAATCAAAAGACTACAGTGATGATCTTTTTGAATATGCAACTTTTTTTATGGTCAAGCATTGGCACAAATGCTTTCTATTTATTTAATGCAAATTTCTTGAATACTAAATAAAGTAGGGTCATTTTCTCATAGTCTTCTGTACATTCAGAGAGGAGTCACCCCCTGATGGCCAGTAGAGAGAAAGAAAGTTTTACAAAAGTCCTTCTGATCCATCTGTGAACCATCTCCAGTCTGATCTGGATCACAGCTGATGGCCATGTGGTTTGTTTACATGACCTAACGTAACGCTTCCTGTCTGGACACGTCTCTCTCTCTCTCTCTCTCTCTCTCTCTCTGTGGACGACGTCTCTGACGTCACACGCTTGTTTCATCATGAACATTCAGTGTGAGGCAGACAGTCAAGGCTGTGCAGCTTTATTCACATTCAAATATTCATATTGGAATGTGTGTGAATGGGTAAATAGATTGAATGTAGTGTAAAGCACCTTTATTCGTCAAAATGACTAGAATAGCTCTGGAGATATGCAGTTCTATTTACCAATCCTGGGTCTTTTTGGTGAAGTTACTTTGAACACTCAGAACAGCGTCGTTTGAGTCTCACTGGAACAAGTTGCCTTTTATATTGAATTAATTACACAACAATCCCAACATTTCAGTGCAAAAACACCGCCTAAAACCATTGAAACATCCATCACCATTTTCTAAATAAATAAGCTGTTCAGACATGGATGTCTCAGTGTGTCAGACTCAACTTACTAGAAATCCTCTTGAATACAGATCGTCACTCCTTCTGTCGGAGTCTTTGACAGATCAGATCATCCAACCTGACTTTCATTTGACGTAGCAGCCCTCAGACAGTTGAAGGAAAAATGGTCCTTTCCTCCCTCCCTGCTCTCTGTTCCTCACTCGTTTGGTGTCTGGATGTGTGTTTTCTCTATAAAGTACATGCAGCTGTCCATCACTCTTTCGGCTTTTTCCTTTTCAAAGGGAATTTGTCATCTTTACAAACTGCAGCTGTCTGAACTGGTATATTTTCACTATATGTACAAAAATACAAAAACTTGCATCAGCACTTTCATGTTCTAAGTAATGTTTGTACAAGTGTGAGCAGACAATATACATGGATGTATCGTCTGCTTTATCCAGTTCAGCAGCGAGTGGATGGTTCGCCCGATCCTTACAAGGAGACTGTATTTAGCTAATTTAATACCTGTCTGGATTAGTTTATCCTAATAAACCACATACATTGGTATCATTGTAAAAGTCTTATAACAGCTTGGCTGCGGTCGAAAAGAAGGGGAACTCATCAGCATTTAGGAAAAGATGACTTTCAATAAAGCTATGTCATTATAATGTGGTTGCTAATGATTGACAGCTGATGATTGACGTGGGTCTGCGGTGGCAAAACTACAATGATGTACTACAAAAATCACATTGTCCACTTCAAATAAAAGATTATTTTGTCTGAAATGTGCTTTAAGTAAACTATTATATAGTTGAGTAAGTAACTCCTGTTGTGGAAAAATGAATCTGCCCAATAAAGATCAACAACCAGGATCAGCTTTTTCTCCGAGGTTTATTCCACTAAGTATTCTCATCTGCAGAAGAAAGTACTGTTCACCCCTGCCTTCTGATGCAAAGGTTCAGAATCAGCAGGAACGACCCTGAGTCCAACAGCAATCTCCCTTTTAAGGAGGAGGAACCAAAGGACGGATCATGTCCTATCTTACAAAGACAAGATGTACAGGCATAGTCCTGAAATTATCTTATGTCAATGTGGCACTCACGTTCATATCATCGACAAACAGGCATTAATTTTCGTCATAGCATAACAGTCGGAAAGGAGATGCGGATCGACGTCTGACCTGACAAATATTCTGATAATAAATTACAGACATCCAAAATTCCCATTACACTCCATACATATTTTAATCCATACGTTAGGGGACTCCTACATTACTCCATAAATTTCTCCGTACACCAGTTACTCCATACATGTAACGTCATGTTACTCCATACATTACTCTGTACATTAGATATTTGTAGGTTAACTACTCCATATATAAGTTACTCTGTAGCTAAATTAGTTACTCTGTACACTAGCCATACATTGAACCCTATGTTTCTCTGTACATTATTCCATACATTAGTTAATCTGTACATTAGTTACTCTATACCTTAGCTACTCCATACATTACTCCGTACATTAGTTACTCTGTACCTTAGTTACTCCATACAATCCTCTGTACATTCAATCTTAGTTACTTTGAATGCTTACGTTATCTATTGTGATAGTCTAAAGGATAAAGAAACATTAACATTATAAACATACAGTGCAGTCCATTGATAGGACAATGGAGGGAGAGTAGGGTGAGACAGGTGTCAGGGGAGTCTAAGCACGGTGACACGCTGCCATCCTGCTGTTACCTAACATTAAGGTGACATTGGCCCTGGCAGGGTGTCCCCAAGGCCTCCACCAACCAAGCCATCACCCAGGCCTCCTCCACTGCCATCCCAGCTGCTTTCCCACTCAAAGTCCCCGGCTGTGTCCCTGCATGGCTCCAGTGTTTTTGTCTTTCTTTAGCTCTAGCTGTTCAGAAGGCTATATTGGCAGTCTATCTTTACCCACTGGCTATTCAAGGATACATTGGCAGGGAACTTTACTTTTCCAGCACCGCGGAGGCCCTGACAACAGCAGACTATGCCAGCTGTTGCCACCTTTATATACAGCAATATGTCATCTCTTTTCTCAGCCCGTCTCATCTGTCTCTCCCCTCTCGACAGGCGTTCTCTTTCTTTTTCCCTCGCCTGCCCGCTCCGTCTGCTTTTTCTTTCTGTCTCTGTCACTATTGCTAAGTTCTGTCTGTTTAGCTTGTCGACATGAATCTGTCTGTTTATCCATCTATCTGCTTGACTCTTTTCCCTCCCACTCTTGTTTTCTTCTTTTTTTTCCTACTCCCTTGCTTTGACCCTTGTTACATACACACATATGATGTTTGGAACTTTCTGGACTTGAAAAATTCCTTATTAAATCGACAGTTTTTGAACACCCTAAGTCATTTCTTCGTAAGCTGCTTCATGTGCTACTTCCTAAGCTACTTCCTAAGTGCTACTTCGTAACCTGCTTCGTAACCTGCTTCGTGTGCTACTTTGTAAGCTACTTTATTTATTCAGTCTGCTAGTTCAATAAGTCAGTTCCATACGTCACTCCATACGTGAGGTTCTCCTTACGCTCTTCCTTAAAGTGCTACTTCGTAAACTGCTTCATAACCTGCTTTTTGTACTACTTCGTGTTACTTTGTAACCTGCTTTGTGTGCTACTTCGTAAGCTACTTCGTAAGTGTTACTTCCTAAGCTACTTCATAAGTGCTACTTCGTAACCTGCTTCACAACCTGCTTTGTGTGCTACTTTGTAAGCTACTTTATTTATTCAGTCTGCTAGTTCAATAAGTCAGTTCCATACGTCACTCCATACGTGAGGTTCTCCTTACGCTCTTCCTTAAAGTGCTACTTCGTAAACTGCTTCATAACCTGCTTTTTGTACTACTTTGTGTTACTTTGTAACCTGCTTTGTGTGCTACTTCGTAAGCTACTTCGTAAGTGTTACTTCCTAAGCTACTTCATAAGTGCTACTTCGTAACCTGCTTCACAACCTGCTTTGTGTGCTACTTCGTAAGCTACTTCGTAAGTGCTACTTCGTAACCTGCTTCATAACCTGCTTCGTGTGATACTTTGTAACCTGCTTCATAACCTGCTTCGTGTGCTACTTTGTAAGCTACTTTATTTATTCAGTCTGCTAGTTCAATAAGTCAGTTCCATATGTCACTCCATACGTGAGGTTCTCCTTATGCTCCTCCTTGAATTATCCATCCATCCATCCATTTTCTACCGCTTATCCAGTATTCAGGGTCACGGGGGGCTGGAGCCGATCCCAGCTGTCATTGGGCGAAGGCAGGGTACACCCTGGACAGGACGCCAGTCTATCGCAGGGCCGACATGTAGAGACAAACAACCATTCACACTCACATTCACACCTACGGGCAATTTAGAGTCACCAATTAACCTATCCCCGTCCTGCATGTCTTTGGATGTGGGAGGAAGCCGGAGAACCCGGAGAGAACCCACGCTTACACGGGGAGAACATGGAAACTCCACACAGAAGGAACCCGGGGCTGACCCGGGGATCGAACCCGGGACCCTCTTCCTGTGAGGCGAGAGTGCTACCCATTACACCACCGTGCAGCCCCTCCTTGAATTACCCAGTTTAAAAAAAAAAAAATGTATGGCACTATTTGAACAAAATAAAAAAATTATGGGGAACCCCCGAAGGGGCGGGACTTAGCCTCCATTGTGTCTCTGTGCCCCAACAGCCTGTTCACACCCGAGTTTTAAACAGTAGCCAGGAGATGATTATACACGCTCGACATGAATGAAGTGGTTTTAAGGACAGTTGATATTACTGACAGATTCTTCCAATCACACTACACAACACCCCCCCCCCCCCCCCCCCCCACACACACACACACACACACACACACACACACAGCGGCTTGACCATGAAGGATAAACCTGTTTTTTTTATACAGGGAACAAAGCTACTGAGGAATATGAGTGAGACAACATTCACTATAATCATTCTCTGCTATTCATCCACCGTCGATCCCTCACACCTCTCCATCTCCTCATCAAGGTGTCCCCTGCCTTTCATCACAGGACGGTTTCAAACTCTTTTTTTTTCCTCAGGGGGGCTGCATTTTCTCTGCACGTTTCTCCTCTGCTGCTTTTGCTGACTGCAGTGCAGATTCTACATTACAGCTAATGTAAGTGTTACACTGCTGATTTTTTTCCCAGTGACCTACTGTGCTTGGGGAGTCTTGGCCAGGATTTGGCACCGTCATACAGCTAATAGCTTTGGATACTAATTTTACAATAATTTGAGGATGGTTTTAAATCTTTTTGCGACTGTTGACTGGAACCTGGCCCAGACTTTGAAAAATGGCACTCTGGTGTGTTTTTACACAGCAATGACGTGTAATTGGTCAACACAAACCGTAGAGTGCTGTGAGTAATATACAACTCCTCCAAACACGCTTGGTGCCAAAAAGGGACGCAAATCTGACACATCTGGTGATTAAAAAATATTCCATAAGTTGTATTAAAATACTAAAACTATTTAGATCATATTTAAGACATTTGAGCTCCCTAACTATGAAACATTTCAGATGCAGGCTTCAGTTGTTTGCTACTGTTGGAGGAAGCCATTGACTTCCAGTCATTTCTACATTATCAAAGACCATCAGCAGACTCTGACCATGGGTATGCCATCACAGTGGACCTTTTATTAACCCACAGTTCTTTTGTTGGAAGCCCAAGGATAACCCGGAGAACTCTTCAATTCACAGATATAGTATTTATTCAGGTCACAGTAAAGTATGGCAGGCCTGGGCTCGGAATGGCAGAGCTCCCGCAGGATGTCAGTCAGAGTGAGCACTGTTTCCGGGTGCTGGTCACATTTTATCTTCTTGGGCTGGGACTGACCCGTACAGAGATTGGACTTGCACAGAAATGAGTTTTACTGGTCAGTTGTCCCTGATGTGAACTTACAGAAATGTAATATGAAACATGTATGGGTGTTGTCCTTGAGACACGTATCTATTCTAAATGGTAAATGGCCTGATTTATATAGCGCTTTTGTCCAAAGCGCTTTACAACAATGACCGACATTCACCCATTCATTCACACATTCACACACCGATGGGGTGAATGTGTGTGAATGTGTGTATCGTTATTCTAGCTGAGTTCAGTGAAAAAGTACAAGTCTAAAGTAAACAAAGTAAAAGCCAATCCTAACACTTTGCATAAATGTTTTCAGTGTCACTTATGCCCCCAAGGCTGTCTGAAAAGCTCTTGGAGCTCACACAAACACCGGCCAGCCCACTGCCACGCGATCCCACAATTACGCACCGCGAACCCAGACCTCTGCTCCGTCTGTAGACCCGTAAACCCTCGGAATTTGCTTTTGTCCAAAGCGCTTAACAGTTATGACTGACATTCACCCATTCACACACACATTCATATACCGACGGCGGAGTCAACCACGCAGGGCGACAGCCAGCTCGTCAGGAGCAATTAGGGTGAGGTGTCTTGCTCAGGGACACCAGGCACTCAGCTAGGAGGAGCCGGGGATCGAACCGGCAACCTTGCGGTTGCCAGCCAACCCGCTCTACCTCCTGAGCTCCCCTTGGAGCTCGGACCAACACCGGGCAGCGGGCGGCTCCGCGAATCCACACATGCGGACTCTCCATCGGACTCAAAACTCTAAGACGTGCCGCCCGAAATACTGCCCGTAAATAGGCAATCGAACCGGGTCGAATTGTCGGGCCTCATGCCCTCAGACCTGGGTGAAAAGCCCTTGGACCTCACCCAAAGACCGGGCAGCCCACGGCCACGCGAACCCACAATTACGCACCTTGAACCTGAACCTCTGCTCCGTCCGGAGAACCGTAAACCCTCGGACACGTTGTGGGGGATTCTCTCCTTGCACCACCAGTCTCCTTTTGTTCGGTCCCGGTTCTCAGCTCTAGCGGGGGCTATCTCGGTCTCCACAGACGCTTGTTCACGTTCTGCCCTTTGAGCATCCCTCTCGCGCAATTCTTCCTCTCTATATTCAGGCTTGTACAGGTACGGTTGGGTTTCGGTGGAAAAAAACTACTCATCAGAGTCTTCAAAAGTTTCAGTATATTCTCCAAAAGTGGCCATTTCTGTGAGATTGAAGAAACTAGCACTGCAGGCTACTCTGCGTCTGTAGCAATGACAGCAAGTAAACAAACTATTATAGAACCGGTAACTTATAAGTGCTAGGTGATATCAGTCCGCCGCTACCATAGCCTAGGAAGTATGACAAGCTGCTGCTACTGCTGAGACATAAATCCTTAAAAATGCAAGGTTGGTTTTATTTCAAACATTCTATCAACACAGATCTGCCGTTACAATTGATTTGCCTCAGGTGCACTGTGGAGTCGGTATGAGTGTTTTTAATGCCATGCTAAAACCAGAATGCTTGACTTGCGCTAGCCATAGCATACACACCCCCTGACTTGGAAAATAGGTCTTATGTCCAAAATTCTGAACTATCCCTTTCAAGTAGAAATGAGTGAGAAAATAAATAATCAACAAAGACTGGAACAATTCTGTTTTTTTGTGTTCTTTATTATTTTTTAGTGAGTGATTTATCTGAGACTGTTTACTCAGGTATTTTTTTTTTCCTGAGAACATGAGTGGTCTCGAACATGGATGTCTCAGGTCTGCATGTCTCAGAACTGGATGTCTCAGATCTGCATGTCTCAGGTCTGGATGGCGCATGTCTGGAAGTCTCAGGTCCGGATGTCTCAGGTCTGGATGTCTCAGGTCTGGATGTCTCAGGTCAGAGGTCCTCTGCATCGCTGCAGAGCGATCGTTATTCTCATACTGGTGGCGACATCATTTGGTTTCCGCTCTGGCCATTCCATTAATTGCACAAACCAGTTATTGTATCTGCCCATTATTTCGTCACATTTCACCATTTGGCTGCACATTACAAGACATTCGTTTCTGGTGGACCTGGACCGGTTCTCCTCACCTCGGCAGCTAAATAATCCATCCGTATGATGTACGTCTTCCAATGAGAGAGTTCTCCTTTCTTCTTCCGTAGCATTTGCAGTCAAAGTTACGGATTTCCTCCATTTCGCTGTCTTTATCCCGTTGAAATGTAACGTAGATATATCGTCTGATATCTTCCACTCCAGCTGATCCGCTGCGATGGGCGCCATATAAGTAGCCATGTGTTTCGCTTCTAACGTGATTGGCCGAAAAATAAAAACAGCTCGCGGATGGCCAACGGTGATCAGTATGGAAATGACCTGCATCGCCATACTCGCCCCCAGCAAAGACAGAAACACGGCAGATTTTTTCCGAAACTACAAATACAAAATGTATACTTTTACAGCAACCAATTCGGTTATCTGAAACATAGAGTGGATTCTTCATGATCTCAACTTGCATATTCTGCCAAAAAAACGAAAATCACTCATTTTGAAAAAAAAAAGCTTATTTCCTCGTTTACGAGAATTCGTCCCACCCAGCTTGTTGCTGGTTTTGCCGTGGTGGGTCACATATGTGGACTTGTATAAGAGGTTGTTTGTGACATGTACATAGTGCCTAAACATAGACTGCAATAGATACCGGTAGCCTATAGTGTAGTTAGTCGGATAGTTAGATAGCCGCACCTGAATTGACAGGGTGTGCCAGCGCGGGAGAGCCAAGCCAAGGGTAACGGGGCTCTGAGTTACCCGGATGGTGTACAGATCACACGGGAGTAATAACACTAGATGAATGATCGGGCTAGGTGTAGGGCATTATGTTGCACCATAAACTTATATGTTGTTTGAACTTAGTCATATCCCATACATGAATGTGCTAAGGTGGTAAAAGGATAATACCTCGGCCTTACAAAATGGCAAGTGTAATGCCCAGATGGAAAACAGACTGGACGAAGTGTTGTTTATGTCAGTAAGACAAGAAGGAAGAGTTAACATCTCCCCCAACTCGCTACACCACAGAGCAGGACGGGTACTCTATGATAGCCAGAAACATACCCATGTTTCAGTCCATCAATGACATTCCAATAAAGGTAGATCCTGCCCGCTTAGATGAAGGTAGTGACAAGGAGGAAACTTTGCGAGTAAACAACGCTAAGTATCACCAAAGCTGCAGAGGGCTCTTCAGCAACACAAAGCTTGCAAGGGCCCAAAAAAGGGCAGCCAGCAGTTGCAGCAAAGATGTACAATGTCCATTCACTCCATTTATTTATCTTTGTCATGGTTTTTAGCCTATCTTATGTCTTTAGTTTTTAAGGTTTTACTCCAGGGTTTCCTCAGGGGGGTCCTCCACGCTGGGAGTTGAGTCCGGGCTGCTGCTGGGGGTGCTGTCCTCGGGTCCCTTCAGCCTGACCAGCTGTTGTCTGTCAGGGCCGGAGGGCCTTGGCACTGGCGCCCCTCGTGGCACGGTCTGTGACTCCTCCCAGCGTGGATGGCCCCAATGACTGTGCTTCCTCAATTCTCAGTGCCTTGCCATGTTTCCCTGTTGCCGGTATTGTACATGTGTGTGTATGTGGGTGTGTGGGTGTGTGTATGGAGGGTGGGAGGTGTCTACTTTATTGTTTTTATTTTTGTGTAAAGCACTTTGTGCTGCGCACTCAGTGCATGAAAAGTGCTTTATAAATAAAGATTGATTTGATTTGATTTGAATGTTCTTTCAAGTTGAGAAGGACCAGTCTAGATCACAAAAGTTTTGTTTGCTTTCTGTGTGAAGAAGCGTCTCCACCATCTCAGCTTAGACAGGCAATGACGATGCAGTTGAACAATCGACTGAATGAGTGTGCTCGACAGCTTAACGATGGGTGCCTTTTGGCCATACTGAGCACATGTGATGTAGTGGCCCAGGAGCTCAAGTGGCCCAGATGCGCAAGTACCACACTGCCTGTCTGGCAGCTGTCTACAAGAAAGAGAAGGCTCATCTGAGCAGAACTGCAAGCAACAAGGAACAGAACAGCATAGGCTGCGTGGGGCAGGCGTTGGACGGTCCCCCGTCGGGACAGGAACGGGTGACGAGCGGACCCCCAATAGGCTGTGTGGAGCAGGCGTAGGACGGTCCCCCGTCTGAACAGGGACGGGTGACGAGCGGACCTCCTGAAGGCTGCGTGGAGCAGGCGTAGGACGGTCCCCCGTAAAAACAGGAATGGGTGACGAGCGGACCCCCAATAGGCTGCATGGGGCAGGCGTTGGACGGTCCTCCGTCGGGACAGGAACGGGTGACAAGCAGACCCCCAATAGGCTACGTGGAGCAGGTGTAGGACGGTCCCTCGTCGGAACAGGAACAGGCGACGAGTGAACTCCCAGACGGCTGCGTGGGGCAGGCGTTGGACGGAGCAGGCGTTGGACGGTCCCCCGTCTGGACTGGTGACGGACGGGCCACCGCATGGACTGGTGCCAGACGCGCCTCCGCGTGGTCTGGTGACAGACGGGCCTCCACGTGGACTGGTGACGGACGGTCCCCCGTCTGGACTGGTGTCGACCGGGCCGCCGACTGAAGGCCACTGGCAGGTGTCGACCGGGCCGCCGACTGAAGACCGCTGGCAGGTGTCGACCGGGCCGCCGACTGAAGACACTGGCAGGTGTCGGCCGGATGCTGACTGAAGACCACTGGCAGGTGTCGACCGGGCCGCCGACTGAAGACCGCTGGCAGGTGTCGGCCGGAGTGCCGACTGAGGAACACTGGCATGTGTCCTCACCTTTCGACTGGAAAAGCATGCTTTGACGCATTTTAGCGGTGCTAGAGAGTGAAGACACTGGCTCATTTCATGCACCTATCAAGAAGACCAAGATGAACTTCTTTCAGCAAGAAAAACTGCAAACTTTCAATAAAGAGAAAGTGTTCAAGGAAGACTGCCAGCTCTTCTCCAAGATTTTCATCTCTTGTCAGAGCAGGACAAGAGATGATCTACATGAGTTTTTCCGCCACGAGAATCAGTCATTTCCAGCAGCCCTCAGCGACGGTGGGATGCTACATGTCTGCCAGAAATCACAGCTAGCTGCCATTCTTGAAGCCAAAGTCACACTGCCTGATGCAGAACCTGTAACTGATGCTATAATAATCGACGGTTCAGCTCTGGTCAACACCCTGCCACCAAGAACTTAGAAGACAGTTGCAGAGTATGCCGTGCTGGAATTCATCCCCAGAGTTGAAGCTTGCGCCATGAAGTAAATGGCCTCATTTATATAGCGCTTTTGTCCAAAGTGCTTTACAGTAATGACATTCACCCATTCATTCACACAATCACACACCAACGGCGGTGTCAACCAGGCAGGGCGACAACCAGCTCGTCAGGAGCAATTAGGGTGAGGTGTCTTGCTCAGGGACACCAGGCACTCAGCTAGGAGGAGCTGGGGATCGAGCCGGCGATCTTGCGGTTACCAGCCAACCCGCTCTACCTCCTGAGCTAAACCCCCCCTCTGAAGTATCAGAGAACAGACATTGTATTTGATGTTAATCTATCAGCGAGTCTCAAAATCAGAAACTCGAGCGAAACGAGGACATAGAGCCAGATGCTGCGTAACGGACTGGAAAGCTGCCGAGAAACTGGAGCAGCTTCCTTCGTCATTCTGCCAACAAAACAGAGTTGTTTCAATACCTGGCTGAGAACGTAGTGGAGTTTCGCACTGAAAACCGAGTCGTCATCACTAAAGGCCCAGATGCCCTTAGCAACCATCCTGAGACTAGCCTGAGTGGCATTACACCTTGTAGTCATGAGGAAGCTGACACAAGAATCTTCCTGCTTGTCAGTCATGCTGTAAAGGAGGGCATAAAAACAGTCACGATCAGTGCCAATGACACAGATGTTCTTGTGATCGCTGTCAATACATTCTCACAACTGCAAGAACTTGGGCTTCAGGAAATGTGGCTAGCTTTTGGCCAGGGACGCAACCTGAAATGGATCCCAGTACATGAGCTCGTCCTGACTTTTGCCCCAGAAAAAACTCTTTCACGGGTTGCGATATCGTGTCATCATTCAGGGAAGAAGTCAGCCTGGCAGACATGGGATGTGTGCCCCGAAGCTTCTGAAGTGTTCTGCAAGTTGAGCTGCTATCCTACAGCTGTTGACGATCATGACACGAAGCGGCTGGAGAAGTTTGTTGTGATGATGTATGACCGGTCTAGTTCAGCTGAAGCAGTTGATGGTACACGGCTGGAACTCTTTGGAGGAAGCAGAGGTCCTATCAAGCCATCCCTCCAACCAGTGCGGCCCTTGTTCAGCAGATCAAGCACACAACATACCAGGCAGGATGTACCGTAGATGACCATTTAGTAGCCCGGGCGTTTAATATGCTAAATCGACTTGGAGCCCAGGCGTTTATAAGAACCAGGCGCGTATTTGCAACAGGCTACAATTTATTTTTGCAATGAGCAGCACCAGACCATCATGCAAAGAACAAGGAGCTCACCATAGCACCATAGCACCACTGGAACAAAACTACTTTTTCCCCCCGACGCATCTTTATTGACATCAGACAATAAATACAAAGACAGTTTGTCTGTGTTACCGCGACACAGGGAGCTGATCAGAGCAGTGTTATGAATGATAACGTAAGGGGGGTCGATCGCGGTAATTTCAACACTGTACATTAGCACATTTATCTATATCCCTATATCCCTCAGTCTAGCGCGCCTGTGTTTGTGTGTCTGTGTGTGTGTGTGCGCGCGCGCCTGCATGCGAGAGAGAGAGAGAGAGAGCGAGAGGAGGGGCTGACTGACAGAAGAGGTGAGAGCCGGTGAAGTACTGTTAAAAAAAAACTTGTTTTCTGTGCAAGACTATGGTAAACACTTAATCGCCCGGGCGTTTAATTGAACTGGCGTTTATTATGCCAAATGAGGTCGGACCCCGGCCGCTATTAGAGCACAGGCGCGTATTTGCACGCGGGCGATTATTTGGTCATCTACGGTATATGGAGCCAGGCCTTGGTATGCCAGCCCAATGCGGAGAGTCCTGCTGAATGGGGCTGGAAGCAAGAAGGAGACAACTGGAACATTATCTGGTCTGCACTTTCTCCAGTTGCTCAGAGTTGCCAACAACTCACGAGGTGTCAGTGCAAGACGCAGTGTCGCGGAAGGTGCAAGTGCTATAAGTTCAGCTTGAGTTGCAAAGCTATGTGCAGCTGCACCTGCTCTGAATAAGGAATCATTAATTGGACCTCTGTGGACTCACTACTGTGAATTAATGAAACCATTACTGTATCTGTGAGTAAGGGAAATTATCATTTATTTACCTGTTCAGTCGCTGTTGCAATACAAACTTTCTTTTGTTTGAAAAAACAGGTCTCAGTGGTAATTTTTAGGTTTAGAATATTATTCATAAATGCTTTCTGCTGCCAGAATCAGATTTCTAGGTGTCAAAAATGTATGAAACGATGTTAAGATCAACAAAATTGGATAACCGAGTCAAACGATATAAAAAAAAATCCCAAATTATGGCCGCCGTTTTAAATGTTTGCATGGCTAGCGTTTTTTCCTAAATCACCAGCCTATAAGTAATGTGCATGCTAAATTGTATGCTTGTATGACAATTTGAACGAATTTTCAGTTATCTGCCCCACTACTGTTTCGAGCATTGAAAAGTAGATTGTATTATATTTATACTTTTATAGAATATTTTATTTTTTATGCGCAACTAAAAACGAAGAGTAGTGCTGTGACACAGCACAGCGACATGACAGACTACACGTCAGTTCCTGTCCAATCACGGTGCTCGTCTTTCACCATGTGTGTGAGGTCATCACTACTCAGCCGGTTGCCGAAGTATGTCTCTAATCTCTCTCCAGTTTTCACTCTGTCGTGATTGTCCCTCAAGGAAACAAGAGACTCAGGGCTGTTGTTGCCATAGTAACATAAATGTTTCCTCCACTTTAACAATTCCATCTCACAGCACCAACATCGTTAGCCACTTTCACTTTGCCAGTGTTGTGCTCCTATTGGTCGAAATGTTGGAAAATGACGTGGAAGGCAATAAAAGAAAAACCTAACATGCTCGACTTTCTGTCGGGACGTAGCGAGGCAGCTCAGACGCAGCGTTGGCTGTCGTCTACACCATGTTGAAGGATGGATTGTCACCCTCTCATGATCGGGCTGATATCGTTTCGTCTGAACATACAAAGCATACAGAGCTGACATGGGCGGGGCCAGTGCCCCCCGACACCGACATAGGGCCCGTCCAAATAAACATCTCTCTCTCCATGTCAGCTGTCCATCTCTGTCTATCTCTCTCTGCCAGTCTGCCCATCTATCTCTGTTTTTATCTCTCTCTCTCTCGGCCTGTCTCCCCCAACTCACTACATCACCCCATACTCTCTCACCCAGCTCACTCTCTCATTGTGTTGTTGAAGTCCTCTATATCTTTGCCCAACTCTTCGTCAAAGTCAAGGTTTTTCACTCTCACTCAGTTTTAGCCCTCATCAGTTGAGTTTCATCGATGTTTTCCTGGACGCCCTCTGCTTCTCACCAAGGTCTTTCCTCCTCCACCTCCCTCTCTCTCTCTCTCTCTCTCTCTCTCTGTCTGTGTCTCACACATACACACACAGCGACGCACACACACACACATCTCTCTCTCTCTCTCTCTGTTTCTCAGATCCCGACACTCAGTCACTCTGAATCTGCTAGGAAATCAAGAACAATCAAATTGAAAAATGCGACAGAATTGTCTTTATTATTTAATCTCATGCACACCAAAACGCAAGTGCAACATATAATTATTTTGTAAACTAGTGCAGATAAGCAATACTGCATGAGATACATTTCAACAATTTATATAGACTGTTCTACTTTTTCTGCCAACAAGGGAGCAGGATGTGTAGAATTTGTATAGCCCAGTGTGATTACATTTTGAGATGAACTCAGGAGCATGGTGGTGGTGGTTTTGAATGTTGTGTCTATGTTACAGTGTGTAATTATTTACAAAAAACTGTTTCAGGATGTCAGATTGAGTGCAAATCAGCCAATAAGTTTATTATTTAATTTAAGGGTTAATAGATCACCTACATGAGTCGGTCCTTTCAATAATTGTGTCACAAGTAACAGTTTTGTGTCTTTGCCAGGCGAACAGCAGAAAGCAGGGGATGTTTTAGGGGCGGGGCTACCTGGTGATTGACAGGTTGCTACCACGCTACCAATGCAGTTAGCTACTCAAATGATGACCACACCAGAGAGCTGCAGGCCGGGGTCTACCACACTAGACTGGAATCCAGGTGCAGGTTGGGAACTACCACATCAGACAGGGCCCCAGGTGCAGGCCGGGGTCTACTATACCAGACAGCACCCCGGGTTGAGGTTGGGGTCTACCACATCAGACAGGACCTGTGCAAAGATGCCCCTGAGACTGTCCAGCACAAGACGGCGGGTTGTTTCTTGGACTTGAGGATATTAGCGGCTGAGCCCAGACCCCTGTAGGGGGTCCAGAGGATCATACCCCAGAAAAAAAATGAATAAACAAGCTCTGTCTTGATCCTTTCTTGTGCATTCTGGCACACTTTCTTCAGTATAAAAGTATGCCTTAATTTTATTTTTCTTATTTGTCTTTATCACAGAAAAACTGGTACCTCGAAAAACACTTATTCATGTTCAGTCCACCATCTGCTCTCTCTCTCTCTCTCTCTCTCTCTCTCTCTCTCTTGCTGCTTTTGCTTTTTCTCCTTTTCTCTCCAACATCTGCTTCCAGAAAAACATCAAATGTATAAATGTCAAATTAATTAAGTGGAACATTAACATTTCTCTTACCCATTGACACATTTTAGGTACTCTGCCACTGTCTCTCTCCATCATCTGCTGCAGTTTATAAACACCTCTTACCCATTCAGGTTTATCCGTAACCTCTACGGGTTAATTAAACATAATAAATATTTGTAGTTCACTCTGGGACACAGACAGAAAGTCACAGAACAGACGCAGCAGCATACCAGGCAGACTAGCCAGAGTAGATGCACTGCAAACTAGTAGCCATTACTTTTATTTGCTGACATGAAACTCAGAATGAACATAATGGGCCCTAGTTTCGTAGACCAGCGCAGGGCGGCGCAGGGTGGCGCAACCGGCGCAGTGCAAGTTTCGACTCGCGCAGCCTTGCGCACCGTCAGTTTGGTGGTGGATCGCCTGCGCCAAGATGGGTGTGGCTGCGCAGCAGGGGAAGGCGTCACAGATTCAGCTTGGCGTAGCGGAAGTTTCGTGGCAAAAAGCCTCGCCGAGACTGCGCTGAAAGCTCGCCAGCTCCGACCTGGTCTACTTTCGGCGCAAGGCGCAAGGCATAAATAAAGTCCATTGATTCAATGCGAATCACAGCTGGCGGATCGGAAGTTTGGTGGACTGGCGCGCATTGATATTATTATGATACGCACGCACAGCGCGTGATGGGAGCGTGGTTGGAGCGGTGGCGCTGCTTCTGTCATCGGGTTGTCAAGTGACGGAACTTGCACTGAACCTCCCCTAACGCATTAAAGGAGAGGAGAGGAGCTCATTTGATTGGTGAAGATCTGAATCGGCTGTATTAATCCCAGTCCACGCCTCGTCTCCTCCTCGTCTCCCACTCACGCCTTCTTCTCCTCCCTCTTTCCCACTTGCGCCGGTGGGCGAGACGGGAGGTGTGCCTGCGCGAGGCTGCGCGGTGCACGAAACTTGCAAAGTTTCCAGGCGGACACACCCCGTCGGCGCGGCGCAGGTGCGCTGAAAGCTGACTGCGCCTGGTCTACGAAACTAGGGCCCAATAACACAATTGCTGTTTTTTCTCTTTGCATGGCAGTTTATTCTAAATACTACTAAATTGTACATTAACATGGTGTTGGGACCTAACCGTTAGGACTACACAATGCGGCCTACAAAGCCTACACAATGCGGCCAGACAAAGAGACAAAGGAGATAAAAAACTACAACCACCATTTTAGTGTCACCTCCACCTGGCCGCGAGATCGGACGTCACACCCCCAGGGCTTGATTGGCTGACGACTGAATAGAACCCCAGGGGGTCACCCGGAACCAGCTGTGAGCTATAAATCCCGCGGCCACCAGAAAACTCGCTCTCTCCAAAGTAACTTGCGTTACGCCAGGAGGTGAACATAACGTCTGCAGCGTTTTCCTTTGTCCTAGGCCGCAGTCTCTGTGGTAGCGGCACGGCTTCTGGGCATCCGAATATCGCTCGCGCATTCTCTCTCTCTTTGTTTGTGTCCCGCTAACACACACACACACGCCGCACACACGTGGCCTAAGCCAGCTGTTCCCGGCGGACGCTAGGGACATAGCTACATCTGGTGGCTACATACGGCTTTCTTCCCCAAACTCGCTGGACGAGCAACAGACTGTTTTACCCCTCTTTTCTCTACTCGTTTTATTTTTCTTTTGTTTATCATTTTTGGATCCCGAGGAGACCACCACGACAGCGACTCTCCCGTTCCCCGCGGTAAGAAGAAAAACTTTCTTCGTCCCAGCTGCCAGCAGAACGGATAACTCGACCCGTCTTTGTCTGAAATCAGCTGACCAAATCGCCGAGCCCCGCGATTTTCATCGTTCCCTGCAGAAGGAAGAATAACTAATGGTTTTCTTCAACTAACTTGGATCCGGCGCTAAACGAGCGCCCAAAACTACCGTCCGCTGCCGGCGTAAAGAAACGCCATCAACGCACGGGACGGAAACCTCACATCGACGCATCTCACATCGACAAAAGTAAGAGGCTATTTGTCTGGGCAGAAGCAGAGATTCGATGTAGGACATGCTTGTAATTCTTGTTAATGTGTTTTAAGTTCTGATCGCGGATCGCCGAGTCCGTTTGTTCATGTGCTGCTGTATTTGAATGCTGATTGTGTACCCACGCCGCTGGGTTGGTTTCTGTAACAGTGTTTTCGACTAACCTCCGCCATATTCGCGAGCTCAGAAAGCCTCTACTATCAGTTAAAAGACCGGTCTCGCGGAATAAACGCCAGTTCATTCACGCGAGCCCGTGTGGTAGCGGCACGGCTTCTGGGCATCCGAATATCGCTCGCGCATTCTCTCTCTCTTTGTTTGTGTCCCGCTAACACACACACACACGCCGCACACACGTGGCCTAAGCCAGCTGTTCCCGGCGGACGCTAGGGACATAGCTACATCTGGTGGCTACATATGGCTTTCTCTCTCTCTCTCTCTCTCTCTCTCTCTCTCTCGCTACTCCATCGGACGCAAGTGGCTCCGCCCCTGAACGCTGCGAGGACTAGCTCCACCCATCTCTCCCTCTCTCTCGACACGCACACACACACACACACTCCACGTGTGTCTCTCCCTTTGTTCAGCTTAGCTTTGTGTGTTAGGTAGTTAGGTAATAAGGCTTTGTTAATTGCAGTGTTATTGATTGTGATCATTATTACTGATTTTAATAAATCTTATTATATTATAACTAGCGGTCTCTTGCTTGTTGTGTATATGTCACTGGATAACAGCAGGTTGTGAAGGCTAGTGCTTGAATTTCACGCCTTTTTAATTGTCAGATTGTTTTATGCTTCTATACCAATGATCACGATCCTTGGCATTTGAGTATAAAACCTTTTATATTGAGACTGAATACAGTTTTAGGTTATCTTTTCCCTGATCCCAGGGTGGTGCCCCGTTTATTCATGATTATATCATGAGAATATATTAAATAATATATAATAATAATTAGTACCGATAATCATATTGATATTGATAATTAACTGTTGATAACCAAATCTGCTCCTGCTACAACCCCAACAATGGATACATGCTTTAACAGGAGAGGGGCGGGGTGAGTACGTTTGGCAGAGAGAACCATGCTACTGTTGTCTAACCGCTGTGGCTGGTAGATTGGCAAAAAAAAAAAAAAATGCACTTCTATGTTCTTACTGTAACCCCTTTCTCATTGGCCCGCTACGTCAAGAACAATTTAATAAACAAGAGCTTAATGGTACCAGTTGCGAAAGTGTTACAGCAAATACTATGGCGCAACAAGGATCCTGAGTTCTCAGCGGTGGAATGGTGGGCTGGCTGAACCTCCTGTGTACTTAGTAGGCTACTGACATTACTAACATTTTTAGGTTGTAAAATAATGCAGACAGTGAATAAACACAATGAAAGAATTTTGTAGCGCGGTGCCTCCACTGTGAAAATACTACACTTACCTCAGGCTAGTGTATAATGTATCTCCCCAGATTGAATCAGAATTTAACCTGAATAACCATAAGAATGTTAAAATGGTGGTGAATGCAGATCTAATATGCACGAGGTGTATAACATTACTATATTCACTAAACCAGCACACTTATACTTATTATAATGAGCTGCCAAAACACCCAGGAATATATTCAAAATTAATATAATTTACATAAAAAACGAGAGAGTGATGAGAGAGTGATTAACAATTGGTTAAGTTGGTTGAGTGAAGACCCAGCAGAAGGAAACACAGGCTGGGCTAGTTGTTATTAAAACCACAATTAAATTAGTAAACCAACCAGCAATGACAGTAGATCAACAACATTAAATGAGAAACATCTCATAAATAACCAGTCGATAACATATGAAACACACCAAAAAATAAATAAATAAAAGAGCGATCAATGTAGGGGCCTGTTGGTGCACAGATGGCCACTTTCCGAGCAGCAAAACCAGAATAAACGAAAGTTACGATGCCCGTCTGAAAGTCCGAGGGCAATACAATGTGTGTGTGTATCAGTATAGATGTGAAGGTACTCACAACCGATCGGATCACCAGATCAGAAAAAAAATAGAAGGCTCCGTCTTTCAGCAGCTGTCCCAGCTAGCTAGCAAGGCAGCGATGGTAAGTGGCAATGGGTAGCAGCTAACCAACCGGCAGGCTAACCCTCCTCCACAGGCGGTCTCCATGGATGGTGGGTCTCTGGCAGGCCCAGCACCTGAGATGAAGAGTCCCACTGAAGGATGATCGCTGTGATGGAAATTTCAGGCAAGCAGTAGAAGCAGCGATGAGGATCCAAGGTGCTCAACAATACTTGATAGCACAGCCGGGTGAAGCCGCTAGCATCCGCTAAACTCCACCGAGTATGGGCCTAGTGCACTCTGAAACGGGCAGAAGGTCTCCACAAAACAGCAGCTTACTATATCCGCAAAAAGTACTCTCACTGCTCTTCCAGGAGTGAGAGAGGGATAACTGGCTAGGACTCTCGCTTACTCAGGAGAGGGAATCCTCCATTTCTCGAATGTTCCATGGCCATTCCGCGGGAATAAAAATGTACCCAAGATGATTGGCTAACAATGAAGTTCAAATAAAATAACACAAGGAACAAATACATCTTATTGGCTTATACATTTACAATATTACAGAACACAACAATACTCAACCCACAAAGCATTCTGGTTAATTGAGTTAATACATTACAGTGTACAGGGAGAGTGCATTACACAAGACAAGATAATAACACAGTCACACGTCTTAATTATAACAGGCCTCTTTTCAAAAACTAAGGGCCTAATTTAAGAGGTCCTTACATTACCTATAGCACTTTGATCAAAGTACTGTTGTTCTTAAAGTTCCCATATTATATTGTTTTCATCAATTCCACACAGCTGTCAGATGTCCAACAACACTGTTTTCGATATGCATTGCCCCAAACCAATCTTCAGTCCTGAATTTCTGTCTAAAAGTTGCTCAAATGAGCTCTACTGAGAACATGCTGTTTCTGTGTCTGTACCTTTAAATGCTAATGAGCTCCATCTGTCATCGCCTACTCGGAGAGAGACAGGACTACGCGGCAGCATGAGGCAATGTTTACAGTGGATGTATCACTATGGCTCCCCGATGTGGCTCAGGTGAAGTTGCTGGGCCCGTATTGTTGGGACAGATACTTTTAGTAGGGTCAGTGTCGAGGCAAAGCCAGGTTTGTACTGACCCTCGTTACTGAAGCCGCCCGATGTGAAGTGGTTAGCACACACATGTAGCTAACACGGACTGTAGCTGTAAAAATTAAACGCAAGAGACCAGACCCAGACCGCCGTGCACGGTGCTCTGTTGGACACGTGCCCCCGGGCTCCGTCCGACTGGAGGCAGCAGTGAAGACTAGGGGTGTCGTGAGATTAAAGTCGACGATATTCCTCGTCGCGTTAAAAATCTGTCTCGCGAGATTTGTGAGCTATACATAGCTGAGGTTTCACAGACAGCTGTTACTGACTGGGAGCTTAAAAAACCCAACCACGGCATCGCTTATTGTTACCGACGATGCACGTAATATGGACGTGGCCTTGCGCGACGTGGGATTGAAGTCACACATCTGTTTTGCGCACACTATAAACCTTGCAACCCAAGCTGGCCTCGGTGTTCCCCGCGTCGCTCGTTTACTCGGGCGGGTGAGACGTGTGACTGCTTTTTTTCATCGTAGTTCAGCGGCTACCGCGGTGAAAATGTCCAGGCAGAAACGGCTTTGGATATTTTTTTTTTCAATTTTTTTTTTCAAAATTACCATCACACAAGTTAATGACGGGCACGTTGGATATGCTGGCTCGTTACCTTGAGTAGCAAGCTGCCATAGCAGCATCACCAGCCCAAGAGATAAGACAAAACTCCCGAAGCATTGATACACTTGACAGCTGCGATGCTGAAGATGCTGTAGTTGCAGGCTTGCAGCATGTTGTTCATGACATACTTGGTCAGGCTCCGTTTGCACTATTTGCACCCTGTATTGACAGAATAGAACTTTTATAAATGTTAGTTTTAGTTTAAATTTGTGAAAGAAGAAGTTCATTAAAAGATCATGCTTACATGATGCATGTAAAGAGTTATAATAAAATATTTCAAAATGCATGTGCAACTCTGTTAAATGTTGGTCCAGTCATATATTTTGTCATTGTAGTTTTCTTAAAATCTCGTCTCGTCTCGTTCTCGTGGACCCAATATCGTGTCTCGTCTCGTGAGATGAGTGTATCGTCACACCCCTAGTGAAGACACACCAGAGCGCGTGAGACAGAGGGAGGATTGTCTCCAGCTTCACCTGCACCGGGATTTATTCACGGAGCACCAGCCGGATCACCCAGCGCCATGACCGGTAAGTTGGGCTGCACTCTCCATGCACGCTGTGGGTCCGTGTGCGCTGTCTGCCCGTGCTCTCCGTGCATGCTCCCCTTGCATGCTCTCAGTGCACGCTATGGGTCTGTCGGTCGTGCTCTCCCTCGCTGTCTGTCAGTAATGTCGGTCCACATTCTCCGTGCAAGCTGTGGGTCCGTGCTGGTCCGTGCTGCTGTCGGCCCGGGCTGTCAGTCCTGCTGTAGGTCTGTCAGTGCTCTCCGTGGGTCTCTCTGGTTGGCGCTGTCTGTCCGCTTTCTCCATCCGCGCTGTCAGCTCTCAGTGCTGTGTTGCGAAACGCCCCCCTTTCGGATCTCCTATCATCGTGCAGAGGAGTTCGGGCTTATGCAAATGACTCCTTTCGTTACTTAAAGAAAGGAGCTGAATCTGAACAGCCTGTAGAAGCACTGTTTTACCAGAGGGTGGGCTGCAGAGACCATGCAGGAATTGCTTGTTTTCCTCATCCTGGGAGTTGGCAGGCTCAGGGAGGACCAGTTTATAGGTGTAGAGACCAGAGAAAACCTGTTTTTCATAATATGGCCCCTTTAAGGTATACTTGCTGAGCTACTACTTTACTCAGATGAGGACCTAACACTAACTATTTTTTAGCTCTTACTTTATCGCAATGATATGTTGTGGTTTCTTTCTTTCGACAAATGTACTTATTGTAAGTCACTTTGGACAAATGCGTCTGCTAAATGACCTAAATGTAAATGGAAATTCACCTGGGGGCACAAAAGATTTTCATCATGTCCATCAATTGTGGAGCTATAGCTTAATATGACTAGCTATAGCATATTGGCTGAAGGTTTAGCTGACTACAACATGATGCAAAGTAACATTAACCTAGCTGTAATTTATGATCTGCTTACATGTTCACATAACTTTTACAAACCTTATTTACCTGGTTCAAGCAGTGGCTTAAAGGTTGGTGTTCGGCAATTGTCTTCTTTCTTAAAGAAAAATCTTCTTCTTTCCATCCTGTGATGACTGACAAATGACCGCTTGAGATACACATCACAGGAGACTGTGATTCGTCTTGCCTCTATTGCATTCACTAAAAACAGGAATTTTCAAAACGGCCATCTTCCTCAGTGTGATATGGCTCAGTTACAACGATCCATGGTGCGGTTCTATTATTGAGGGAGAATAATCAGGGGCTAAAGAAAAAAATCTTCAGGGCTATAGCCGGGAATGCCCAGGCCTGACGATGCCACTGGTGCTGAGTATGGACTGGGAGTCCTGAGGTCAAAACGGAAGACACCTCCAAAGATGGTTGAGAATGACCAGGCTATGATCCTGTGGGACTTCCAGATCCAGACTGATAAACTAGTGATTGTTAACTAACATGATGGTGGAGAAACAACAGAGGACAGCTGTAGTGACAGATGTAGCTCTCCCAATCAGCAACATGAACAGCATGGTGATGTTGGGACTTTGAAATTGTATTGACTCTGGAAATCCTGAGCATGTTCTAGTCCTGCTCGTTGTGTTAAGTGTCCTGAGGTGACTTCTGTTGTGATATGACACTATACGTGACATTGAATTGAATGAAGAAAAAGGAAATAGAGAAGCTTGAAAAAATACCAAGGCCTGAAAGAGGAGCTAGAAAAGATGTGGAGAGTAAAGGCATCAGTGGTACTGGTGGTAATCGGAGCACTCGGGCTGTGACCCCCAAACTGGGACAGTAGCTCCAGCAGATCCAGGACCAACATCTGAGACCTCTGCCCAGAAGAGTGCAGTCCTAGAAATAGCTAATATACTGAAGAACCTTCAGGACCCCAGGCCCCTGGTAGAGGCCCCGAGCTTGAAGGAGGAAGCACAAGACCAGCCATAGGGTGACTGCCTGCCTGCCTGTCTGTCGTTATACAGTATATATGCTGCATTGCAGGAGATCTGTCCCAACTGGCAAAGGGTGCAGCCTCCTGTCAATTTGTGGAGAACGCAGATGTCAAAATGTGCTTTGTGCCTCACGAAACATTGCAGCTTGGTGATTATTAACTGAGAAGCTGAGATTATAAATGAGTCGCAGTTTCACTGTGATGACAGAAGTGACAGCACCAATTGGAAAAATTTTCCCTCTCACTCAGCATTCCTTTTGCCTTTGTTGCTGTTTGTGTCTGTTTATATGTTTTGTGCTGATTGTTGGGTCAGTGACTGCACTTGTTCATGCAGCCCCAGAGAGTTTTTCTTCTACTTATCTTACTTTGCATACATCTGGTCTCTGAGGTAATCATGACAACACTGTAGCCTCTAAATAGAACACTGTAAAAGCTCCTTTGTATTGTAATTTTGTGTTCAGGTGACTCATACATACATACTTATGATAATTTTCTGCTGCTACTGTACAACTTACAGTTTTATATGAGCACACTTTGTTGAGTTGCAACATGACAATATAGAACATGATAGTTTATTCTACAAAAAATAACAAATAACTTTTGCTCTTGTCCTGGTGGAAAACTGATAATCTATTCAACTGCCAAAAAATGTTCACAGCGAGGACGTGAGGAGAATCCAACACCAAAATGCAAATTACTCACCTGTGAATATTTTGCATCAAATCTATTCATAGGCAGCAATGTGAATTTGAAACAATTGCAACACTTTTTCAACAGAAGGTTTGAGTAGAGTCACACAGGCAGAGGACCAACTTCCAGGATCCTATGGCTTGAGGAATGTGTTGAGTTTTACATTTCAACAATATGTGCATACATATGAGGTTGATACCCAATAAAAACACAATGAATAAATAACTCGAACCATAACCCTGGGAAGCAAGGAAACTTCTTTGGTATTGAGGAACTGCAGTGTTGTAAATTTATAGCCACAATAAATAGCTGTCAATCACAGGAGGTAAATGAGCATACTCTCATAAATCAGCACCAAAATGATTCAACTGGACAGACAGAAGACACACGGGACAAAAACACATGATCCCCTCCAGGCGATTATTACCTTGTATTAAGGTATCATGTGGTATTAATTAAAAAAATCTAAATAAAAGACATCTCATTCTAAATTGATAAGCTGGTATCTTACTCCATTTGTTGTTAAAATGAGAACAAACTTCCAGCCACTGCCTGAAGAGAAATACTGTTTAAAACAACATGGTTAAAGAAAAACAAGGACTCGAACCTTTTTAATTGAATTCTATGGAATGCTTGGGATAAGACAGCCTTCAATCTATCTATCCCTCCAGTTTATCCACTGCAGGGTCGCCAGCAGTCCATCCAAGATCATTCTGGACAAATCATATTTAGACCTGATTAAATGTGTGTAAAACGATAAATCCAGCAGTATTTGGTCACTTTAGTTGGTTTTGCTGGATTATTGGCATTGGATATTTTATTCAATTAAAGTTGAGTAGAACACATAGTCCCTATGTGATAACGCTTACACTTAGGGCTGGCTCAGGCTTGCCTTTGACCAGCCCCTAGTCTTGTAGCTATCGGTCTAGACTGCAGGAGGACTTCCTGTGATACACTGAGCCCCTCTCTTTATGCATCTGTATGCATTCATGCCCCATTATGCATGTTAATAGCTTAGCTTCAACATCAAATTCATTAACTACAACTATGGCTAAATATGTTTGTTAATGTTATGGAAATTACGTATGAGTCGAAGCAAGGAGAAATCTGGAGATCGTCAGGGTGGGAATTTCACGATGGCCACGACGGCCATGACCGAACTTTGGCCTTGATGCCCTGTGAAAAAAAATGTCCAAAATAGAACTTGTGCAACTTTGCGAGCTGTGCAGGTGAAGTATCAACATCACATGCAAGAAGAACGTGAACCAGCATCCTCAGGCTCTCAAAACGTGAGCAAGCATGTAAGCAACAGGGTGGGAATTTCACGGTGGCCACGAAAAAAATCATCGTACAGCCACAGTGGCCTTTGGGCCCCTGGCCCTGTCCGAGTTCCATGTAAAAAGCGCCTGTACAGCGTAGTGGGCTTGATTAAAGCCATGCGAGTGGAGCTGAGCGAGCGGGCAGTGAAAGCACACACCGGCATTTTTATTATAAAAGTAGTGGTCCGGTTCTTGTCCGGTTCCACTCCGGTGTCTGCACATATTTCTGGTCAACACAAGCGGAGCTGGGCTGCATGGTGGGTATTGGGTAGCACTGTCGCCTCACAGCGAGAGGGTCCCGGGTTTGATTCCCGGGTCGGCCCAGGCTCCTTCTGTGTGGAGTTTGCATGTTCTCCCCGTGTAAGCGTGGGTTCTCTCCGGGTTCTCCGGCTTCTTCCCACAGTCCAAAGACAAGCAGGATGGGGATAGGTTCATTGATGACTCTAAATTGCCCGTAGGTGTGAATGTGAGTGTGAATGGTTGTCTCTATATGTTAGCCCTGTGATAGACTGGCTACCTTTACCGGGTGGTGGAGTCTGCCTCCTAAAGTTCGGTAAATTTGCGCTCTGCACGCTCAACGACTGAGCGTGCACTCATTATAGCGCATTTCCTCTGCGCTCTGGTGGTTTAAAAATGAGGATGAAGTGTAACAAGTATACGATGGCTTAATGGCTGTATGTATGTGTGTTGATGACATATGTGTCATGTCAGCCTATTAGCCAATGCAGTTTCTATCCCCTCAGAGATACACAACACCAGACCGAAATGAGTTTGCAACTTTTATTGGAAGGGCCAGCAGCCACACACACACAAACACAGAATGAGCAATGCCTCAGTACCCCATACAATGGCTAATAAGTCCAATTTGGTCGACGGCCTTTCCCCACACGCCGACCAAAACAAATACTTGCACCGTCTTCACTCCCAAAATCCCAATAGCACAGAATAACTAAGAATACTACCAAAATACCCGGCCCCACATTAGAAAACTACAAATCCCAACATCAAAATCCTACACTTCCCAGTACGACCAACCAGCGTCCAATCCACGATCTGTCCGTTCCCAAGTGGGCGGGGAAAGACGCTGCAGTCGCCTGTGTGTCCCAATCGACGCTCCACTGTTCGCGAACTTTCCTCTGGTGGATGTTTGCGTTGCCTCTTAAGTCCGCCTCGAACGCAGTCCCGAACACCAGTCTGCTCTCCCGTAGCCCCTCTCTCCTCCTCCGCTGCAGCTTCTGGGTTCGTTGGTCGCCGCCACCAGATCCACACCTCCCGGACAAATAAACAAGCAATCAAACACAGGACACCCGCTGATGTCCCACTCACACAATGGTTTGAGATAGGAGTAAGCACTTTCCTTCAATTGGAGTATGATCAGACATCTCTCATCACGACCGGCAGCCGGCATGTCGTTGTCCGCGCTTCCGGCTCGGACGAAGCATGTCATCACGCCTCTCCTCTCGGGATGCCTGGGGAAAATCACCACCCCAGTACGGGATGTCCTGTATATAAAGGATTACTCCCACCACAGTCACAATCACTCAATTAGCAGTGACAAAGCACTGATTCAATATTTCAAAATTATTTTGATTTAAGATACGGGTTGGATTTTAAAAGAAGATGTTTATGAAGTTGAGTTCCTCATGATAACGCGGATCTAACGTATGATATGGAGTGAAATTAAATGTGTGTGAGTCATCAAAACTATAATAGTTCTTCTCACGTTTACTTCCTACAATCTGACATCTGTATCGCTGATTTCCCTCCAGTCTCCAGAATGTGCGTACCGGTACGCATGCCTCAGAGTTTGCTTACGGGTACGCACACTTTCCCGTCAAGTTTGTTTTTTATAGATCACAACCTTTGCGTGGAAAGTGGCGTACGCACCTTTCCAGCCCCGTTTTGTGCGTACGCAAGCTTTATAAATGAGGCCCCAGGTCCGTTGTTCCACGGCCAGTACGGAACCTGCATTGTTCCTCTTCAATCAAATGTTTGACTATCTGCCTAACCCTCCTTTCCAGCACCTTGGAGTAGACTTTTCCAGGGAGGCTGAGTAGAGTGATACCCCTGTAGTTGGTCCCCTTTCTGAACAGGGGGACCACCACCCTAGTCTGCCACTCCTTAGGCACCGTCCTTGACTTCCACGCAATGTTGAAAAGACGTGTCATCCACCACCAAAGCCTTCAGCATTTTGGACAAATTTCATCAATCCCTGGGGCTTTGCCACTGAGGAGTTGTTTGACTACCTCAGTGACTTCCACCGGGGAAATTGATGATGATCCTCCATGAGCTTCCAACTCTGCCTCTACTGTAGAGGGCGTGTTGGTCGGATTCAGGAGTTCCTCAAAGTGTTCCTTCCAGTTCCACGTCCCCAGAGCCAGCTTCTGCTGCCTGGGTCTGGTCCAACATGACAATTAAAGTTTTGAAAATGGTGATGGTTTAAGAATCAAGACTTGATGATGATGGTGGCACAGATTATACCATTGATGCAAATGACACAATGGGAATGAGGCAAATATGCAATTGACGTGAAGCAAATGAGGCAAAAAAAAAACTTGTGTGACACTGTGATGCAAAAGGCTAACAGCGTTTAGTTTCTCCTCCTGTCATGACTGAATCAAAAAGTGCTATAGAACATCACATTAGTACAGAGACCGAATGAAACTGTGTGTATAACCATAGAAAGATGCAAACAGAAGTCATGACAAGATCCCTGATATTACACCTCCAATCACATGAATTTCATGTATCAGCATCATTTGGTTTGCATCATTCATGTCTTTTTGCATCTTTGCATTGACTTTGTATGCAAAATATTTGTTTTCACATTTGGTGTGAACACACCTTTTAAGCTGCTGTTTCTGGCATTAACTGACTACAGAATGAACCCTGCAAAAACTGGTTATGAATGACATTTGTGTATTTGGTTGATGGAGAGATGATAATGCACACAATTTCCACCAGCTGATGTCCCCCAACCCACCTGTTGTGTTTAAATTAAGTCTAGCATTATGCAGCATTAAATGACCAGGGGACAAGGTGACATGGGCATTTTAAAGCATGAGTTTGCTGTGTTTGCCCCTCTCGGCCCTCTCTCTCCTTGGCACATTCAAACGTTAGCAGCAAGTTGGAAGCATTAACATTCTGAGGAGAAGGTGCTGCGTGTGCGTGAGAGGGTGCTGCTGAAGGTCTGGTATCAGTCAAACTGTCTTCTTCATGCATGAGTGATTGGCCTCGCCTAAGGCCTAATGTGGAATATGGACGGGGGGGAAGAAAAGGGAGCAAGAGAAGGAGAAGAAGGAATAGAAGGTGGAGACATTAACCCTGTCATCACAGCCAGTGGGACAAAAGTCAATTTAACAGCAATCACTTGCCTGATAACGCCACCCTGTGACCTCTAACCTGTTACTCCCTCGATGACGCCATCTCATCCCTCTCTTCCTCGTTTGCTGGACGTTCCCAAACAGTGCTATATTTTCTTTCTTGTTTCCTGATTCTGTTTCTTTTTTCTTTAGTGTAAAAGACTCAATGGTATTCTGTTGTACATCTTTCTTTTTTCTCTTTTACACAAACACATGCAAACACACACACACACACACACACACACACACACACAGATGTTATGAGCTCTACACATTGGCAGGACTTATTTTCGTCTCCTGTGAAAGTTTAGTAAACTCAGCTGGCCCTTTGGCCCATATCCTCTTGCTGCATTATCCTTAGCTTGCACGGGGTGTGTGTGCGTGTGAGTGTGTGTGTGTGTGTAGCACTTGACCAGCTACATCACAGGCTGACAGAGCCCTTTCCTTTTATAGCATGCCCCCCGAGTAACCAGCCCAGAAAAGGGAAGCGGACGGGGGGACATTCTCCGTGTCACATTCTCACACACCTGCTCAGTGAGACGAGCACGTACGTGCACACCCTCCAACACACACTTGCACGGCTGTGAACACGGTACACAGTCTTCAGTGCACTGGTATGCAAATACAGCTACTGAAAGGTGCATGAGTCTATAGGAATATTTCAATGCGTGCAAACACAGATGTACACACAAATAGCAACATGTAAAAGAATATTGTACCTTCTTGGTATGGCACACACACACACACACACACACACCAGGCCAGACACATTGGTGTGCCCATAACAATAAAGGTGATCTCTGCTCTGCATTAAGCTGAGATATACAGTTCCTCTTCATGCTGCTGATCTACATGTTTTCTAATTAACAGTGATAATTCCTACCTCTCCTCTATTTACTGCTGTAGTAATAGGGGATATCATGACAGGTATTAACCCAATTATCATGAGAATTATAGCCCCTCCATACCCTAGCTGTGTTCCAGTGTGAAACAGTAACCATCATCATCCATCCTGCCTTGATAACAAAGCCCATTAGAATCCACAGCCACTGTTACAACCCAGTGGATGTTTGCATGAGCGGAATTAAGTTAGGTCTAAATCACTCATGTTGAGTGTAGTATCTAACTTTCATAAGGTGTTCTTGTCTTTAATTATGCTCAAATAAACCAATAGAGTAATGTGAGAAGAAGTATTCTAACCAGGGACAACACTGTTGTTAAACGCATAAACATATCCTTATTAAACACAAGAAACATCCCGTGACAACTCTGGTCAACCTGGTCTCCCTGAAGTTCCCATATAACTAAACTGCACTCTTTAGACAACACACTTACTTAGTAAGGTTTAGCAAAAACATTATGTCTTTGGATTCATTTCTATGACAATAAAAAAATGCTAAAAAAAGTATTTGGTTATCTTTTCGCTTCCACTAACATGGAAGTCGTGGGGTTTTGGACCAGTCCACCACCTCCTCCCTACGTGGACTTATGTGGACTCATTATCTACAACAAAATACATTTTCTTCAAAACATAATCCACAGTGCAGTTTTGTTGCGTGGGATTGTACATTTTTAAGAGACTGGAAAATAAATTCAACCATTCTTAGCGGACTTTCTTCCATCCCATTGTGTAACAAGCATAAACTCAACTCCACTTCAAACCTGACCCAATGTAAAAACATCCACAATAAAATGTGTCCACATCCAACATGACCAAGGTATGCGGAGATGACAACATTTTATTTGCACAACTGGGTTAGATCTTTTATGGCATTATAAACGTGTTAACTGCTTATATATTTAAGTTGTGTGAAGCTAATTTTTTGCACAACACAATTGCATATAAAGCCAATGCAAAGATGCAAATATATGCATCATTCCCACCACAGACACTTCCGGTGACACAATTTTAGTTCATTGAGTTTTAATATTTTAATTTGAGGGAATAATTTGTGACGCTCTGACACAAAGTGAGATTCTCCTCCTGTCGTCACTCGTCACTGAATCAGAAATGGAGACAAAACATATAGTGCCCTAGTTTCGTAGACCAGGCATAGTCAGCTTTCAGCACACCTGTGCCGCGCCGACGGGGTGTGTCCGCCTGGACTTTGCAAGTTTCGTACACCGCGCAGGCTCGCGCAGGCACACCTCCCGTCTCGCCCACCGGCGCAAGTGGGAAAGAGGGAGGAGAAGAAGGCGTGAGTGGGAGACGAGGAGGAGACGAGGCGTGGACTGGGATTAATACAACCGACATAATAATGCCCATATTATAAAAAACAGGAGAGAGAGAGGGAGATGTTTTGGTCCGAGAGGCTGAGTTTCCGTTACGCGTGCCATCCGCCTTTGATCTGACATCAGATGTGACGAGACAATCTATATAGATATAAATTCACGTGTTGATTCAATAAGTTGCATTAAATAGTGTTTGTTGTTATTATTTATTGCATTTAAATGTGCCTGGAAATGTGGAAACCTGCCTGTGAGGTCTCGGCGCCGAAAGTAGACCAGGTTGGAGCTGGCGAGCTTTCAGCCCAGTCTCGGTGAGGCTTTTTGCCACGAAACTTCCGCTACGCCAAGCTGAATCTGTGACGCCTCCCCCTGCTGCGCCGCCACACCCATCTTGGCGCAGGCGATCCACCAAACTGCCAAACTGACGGTACGCAAGGCTGCGCGAGTCGAAACTTGCATTGCGCCGGCTTCGCCACCCTGCGCCGCCCTGCGCTGCGCCACGAAACTAGGGCCCATAGTGGTATGTGGTTTTCCCAAAGCTTGATAGTAACTAACATTTCATACAGAGACCGAAGGAAACTATGTGTAGAAACCAGAGACTGTCTGTGGTACAAACAACAAGGTCACTGACATATTTATGGCTAGATTATGTTATTTTAAGTGTTTATGGAGCAGCTACAGTGCTAGAATAACCTACTTCCAATCAATCATTGTGTAATTTTAGGAGACAGAGTTGAGATGACACACAGATTTGGAGTAGTTAAATCTTTCCTAAACAAATTATTTCCCTCTCAATTGTTTTAGGGATGGAAAATGCTCCATATCCTCAATACCAGAAGTCACATTTTGTGACTTCTGATATTGAGGATCCATTAATATATTAATATTAATATATATATATCCATTAATATTCCATTAATATTCTGCAATCCAGGTGGAAAGCACAAAATAACCAATTTAGTTGAGAACAAATGTATACATAAGTATACATATTTTCTGAGGATGAGGGGTTGAACGGATCTGGATGAAACTTTTTGAATGTCCAGAACTATATTATTCTTTTCTATTCCATTGACCGAAATGAGTTATCTCTCACTCCATTATTGTCTCCGGAGTATGACAAGCTGAACTGAAAGCCACCTCACACTGTAAAGAGTGTGCTTCCCCTCTGGGTTTGATGTATGTAGTGGTCTGTATAGTGCATGACAACATTAATATGAACAGTAACATCAATCAGGCCTCTCCAACATAAGAGCTTCAATCCACTATAACATATGGATGAAGGGACACAGCAGCAGAGGTGGAGAGAGAGGAGGCATGTGAAGGATCTGATTGTTAGGGCAGGATGGGCCTTTTGAGGGTAAAGTCAATTACGGCTCACAAAGCACTTGGTTAAAATATCAAGGTCGCCGTACGGTGATAGAACCTGTATCCGTGATGTGTCAAAGTGCCATTTTTCATTGCTTTGTTTCTCTTCTGGAGGTCAAACCCATTTGGGTTTCATTTATTAACCCCAAAGTGCTGCTGCTGGCAGGAGGTGGGCTCTCAGCGTCGAGGGGCTGGCAAGTGAAGCGGAGGTCGGCCTCAGAGAGAGCGGGAGCAGTGTGTGTGTGTGTGTGTGTGTGTGTGTGTGTGCACATATGCATGCAGCAGTAGGCAGACGTGAGTGTGTATATATGCGCGTGCACACTTAAGTGACACTCCATCTAAGAGAGTAACACTTATGGACATGGTGTGATGGAGTAAGGGGGCACTGAGATCCGCACAAACTCAATCTGCACTTATTGTCAATAAACATTAGAGAGATCATCAAGGAAAAGCAGGGGACAGTTGTTTTTAGCACAATAATGACACAGTGCTTTAGGAGATGAAAAATCAATGAAGCCCAGCAGCTTGCCATCTTTAGATGTACAGCATCCACACGTCTTCTCCATTCCGGCCACAGAGGTCACAGGTCAAGGTAAAACCATTGCTACATCAATAAGGAGCAACGTTTCTTTGCTGGATGACTGAAAAGAAGTGAAAAGACTTCTTTTCATATTTATTATATAATGTAATACTTATTACAGTGGTTAGCTATGTCCTATGTCCTGCTGCTAGTAAGTACAAAATGGGGGAAAAAAATGTATAACTTCACTGCAGGAGGAGCAGAGCCCATCTCCAGAAATAATCATCCTGCTAAATGACATGAAGCGCTGCATAAAGAGGAGGTTCCATAATGTTGCTCGAAATGTTAATGCAAAAAAGCAGAACACAGCAGAAAAACACCAACAACTGCCTCTGCGGCACCCCAACTCTAAACCATCTGATGTGGGGCCCTAGTTTCGTAGACCAGGCGCAGTGAGCTGTCAGCGCACCTGCGCCGCGCCGACGGGATGTGTCCGCCTGGACTTTGCAAGTTTCGTGCACCGCGCAGGCTCGTGCAGGCACACCTCCGGTCTCGCCCACCGGCGCAAGTGGGAAAGAGGGAGGAGAAGAAGGCGTGAGTGGGAGACGAGGAGGAGACGAGGCGTGGACTGGGATTAATACAGCCGATTCAGATCTTCACCAATCAAATGAGCTCCTCTCCTCTCCTTTAATGCGTTAGGGGAGGTTCAGTGCAAGTTCCGTCACTTGACAACCTGATGACAGAAGCAGCGCCGCCGCTCCCACCACGCGCATCACGCATTGTGTGCGCGTATTATAATAATAACAATGCTGATATTATAAAAAACAGGAGAGAGAGAGGGAGATGTTTTGGTCCGAGAGGCTGAGTCAGATGTGACGTCAGATGTGACGGGACAATCTATATAGATATAAATCCACGTGTTGATTCAATTAGTTGCATTAAATAGTGTTTGTTGTGATTATTTATTGCATTTAAATGTGCCTGGAACTGTGGAAACCTGCCTGTGAGGTCTCGGTGACGTGTGCGCACTGCGCGCCGTCAGCCAAACTTCCGATCCACCAGCTGTGATTCGCATTGAATGAATGGACTTTATTTACGCCTTGCGCCTTGCGCTGAAAGTAGACCAGGTCGGAGCTGGCGAGCTTTCAGCCCAGTCTCGGCGAGGCTTTTTGCCACGAAACTTCCGCTACGCCAAGCTGAATCTGTGACGCCTCCCCCTGCTGCGCCGCCACACCCATCTTGGCGCAGGAGATCCACCAAACTGCCAAACTGACGGTGCGCAAGGCTGCACTGGTCGAAACTTGCACTGCGCCGGCTGCGCCACCCTGCGCCGCCCTGCGCCGCCCTGCGCTGGTCTACGAAACTAGGGCCCGTGGTCTTGACGTGAGAGGGACGCTGATTGAGAAAGATGTTGGAGCTGAATGTGATCAAGGAGTCCAAGAGTGCCTGTGCAAGCCCCATAGTACAGGCAGACAAGCCTGACCTCGCCACTTCCTTAGTACTCGCTTTATGGCGTCATTTCAGTGCCAAAATCCGCGAGCATAAAAACCACATTCAGCGCGCATAAAGACCACTCTCTGCGCGCTCGCAGTCACTCTCTGCGCGCTCGCCGTCACTCTCTGCGCGCTCGCCGTCACTCTCTGCGCGCTCGCAGTCACTCTCTGCGCGCTCGCGGTCTCTGTGCACACGCTCGCTGTCACTCTCTGTGCCTTCTACGCGCTCGACTTTGCTGAGTTTTGGCACTCTGGGGGCGGGTATTGAATAGACGGCCCCGCAACCCCCCCTCCTTTCTGATTGGTCACTTTAAACGCCTACTGTCTCCAGGTCAGAGCACTATAACGGAAGGTTATGAGAATGTTATGTATTGGGTCAGCAATTTTTCGCATCAACTGTAAACGTAGCCACTGCTGTTATAGGCTAACATTGTATATCTGTTTGTTCCTCAACTTACCTCTTGTTTTTCTGACATCTCATCCGCAATCTCATCTCAATTCCGCCATCAAATGCTGCCGCCAACCGCAATGATGAACCGCCCTACTCTGCCTCGGATTGGCTCTGACAGGCGTTTAAAGTGACCAATCAGAAAGGAGGGGGGTTGCGGGGCCGTCTATTCAATGCCCGCCCCCAGAGTGCCAAAACTCAGCAAAGTCGAGCGCGTAGAAGGCACAGAGAGTGACAGCGAGCGTGTGCACAGAGACCGCGAGCGCGCAGACAGTGACGGCGAGCGCGCAGAGAGTGACTGCGAGCGCGCAGAGAGTGGTCTTTATGCGCGCTGAATATGGTTTTTATGCTCGCGGATTTTGGCACTGAAATGACGCCATATCGCTTCACCTTCTCGCCCTGAGGGACAGACTGCCCGGAGTGGGAGGGGCTTTAACGCACCTGGAAAGTTTGGAAGAAGAAAAATCTAGAAACTTGGATCATATCTTGTTAACCTGCTTTGTGATTTTTCATATTTGTACAATCAGTGAGTTTATCAATACATGTTTTACTAGAGCACAACATTGTTTATAGATCCATTCGTAATTTAGCTCCCAAAGTGTGTCAAGTTGACATTGATGGTGAAATATCCTGTATTTTTTATATCCAATATTGTCAATCAATGAAAACTTTTAACCACTGGCGCTTATGCCCATTTTTTTTAATTTTTAAATGATATAACATGCTTTTAGAAAGAGTAAATGACTGAACTCGTCGGCTATTGGTCTGATGACAGATAAGCCTCTGGGGGCAAAGGTCTACATTCCAGTGTAGCCAGCGGAAATCCAGTCCAAGATTTCCTTTCCATGCAATGCTCATTGTTTCGAGTCTGATTAGCAACTTAAGATGTGAGACCAGAGTTGGAGTTGAGAGACCACATGTATGACCAGATTGCTGTTTTACAAGTAGCCAGATTACAAGCAAATTTTAAACCAATAAAAAAGCTGAATCACTTATCACTCGTCAAGACAATAAGCGATTGTCGTTCTGCCTCTTTTTCTCTACATATGGATTGTTTACTTGCATTCAAACAAAGCCTGCTTGAACGTGATTGGTCAATTCTGGGCAAAAACATTAACAACTTTTTTTGAAACTTTCACATCATTTTTACAAAGCTCAGAATGCTCCTTTCAATTAAACCTACCTACCATGTTTGCTGCTTTGTCTTTGCAACACAAGTGATTATGATAATGGTTGCTACTGTGGAATCATTTGCCATGGGAAAACATGGACAAATCAGGAAAATGTCCTTGGATGAATCAAATCAGGAAATTAGCTGTAACACTGAATAATTGATTCAGTATTAATCGTCAGCCTTGCTTTCGTCCTTTGTGTCCATTGTGAGTGTTGGCATGTTAGATTCATGTGTTGTTGGTCCTTGTTGTCTGACACAAAAAGTGTAAATGAGCTCAATGTGAAGGGCTGTGATTGGTCAGTCTATGTACTGTACCTTATCCTTGACTGGAGTGGTACTTAGATTTGTGTGTTTGGCTGTGTGTATAATACGTATGTTTATGCATGTCATATGTGTCACCCTGCATTTCTGGCTCGTTGGTATGAAGTGGTCTGAAATGAACAGGGTCCATTAACACCTTTCTCTCTGAAGGTGATCTGCTGCTGACTCAGGTTCTGAGAAGGAGGAAGTGATTCTTGAAGGACAGTCCAACGATGAAGTCCCCCATTGCAACGCCAAACCCCTGGAGTGAGGGATTGTGGGATTGGCACTTCAACCCCACCCCTGCCCCCTCACAAAGGGAACCGAACAGCATAGGGGAATGAAATGCTGACCTAAGAAATCAGGAGGAAACCACTTGGGGGTCAAGGAGAAGCAAAAAAAGAGGTATAATGATTTAACTCACCTATAGGGCTTTTTTATAAGAGACAGAGGGCCAAAGGCATGTGTGAGTTGAAGAATAAAGGTGGAGAGAGAGGAAAATGAGACATATGGAGCAAATAAAGCCAAAATAGCCAGGATGATAGATGTGTGTGTGTGTGCGTGTGAGAGAGAGAGAGAGAGAGAGAGAGAGAAAACAAGATAACACATAGAAGGGAAGAAAGATACTGATGTGTATGAGCAAGAAATACTCTGATATTATCCGACACTCTCTTTATGACCGTTTGTCAGTGAGAGGAGGTGATAGCTGGGGTGTTAAAGGTGTTGGTTTCAAAGAGAGATTGAGAAAGAAAAGAAAACATAAAAAGAAGGCTGTAGCCAGAGAGACTCTAGATTAAATAGAGAGGGGATGGTGACATTACTTAGGAGATGAAGCCAGCCAAAGAATAGCATGCCCTTCAGGCGAGGGAACATATTCACACACACACACACACACACACACACAAACACACACACACACACACAAATTGATTGATGAAATTGATTAATAAACTTGAATTATTTGACTGTTAAACAATGAAATTATAATTATTTGTAAGTTTGTGTAATGTTATAACAATACAATATGTAATGTTAAAATGTAATCATTGGTTTGTGTAATGTGAAATAGTTTGTTTATGGATTATATATAGTATCATAGATACAATATATGACGTTTACTATTCATAAAAGGTGCAATATATGATGTTCAAAGCATCATATATTGCGTGTGTGTGTTTTCAGAATTTCTCCTTGTTGGAAATGCTCCCAGCCGCCTATAAGCACCTTTAACAGTCTATTGTTGCAAACAGTTGATGTACTATATTTGCCATGCCTGTTAAAGCCTTGTTATTTCATTTTATTGGTTTATTGGTTTATATCTCTGTGTTCATGAAATATATCAAACTAAAACATGTTTTTGGTTGATATTTTCATAAAAAGCACTGAATCAGTCAGTGCCTGCAGCTCAGCCTCCTGTTTTTTGACCACCATTCATGCTGAAACGGTGTAAAAACACACTGTTAAGTCTCTTGGTTTAGGGAATTCAAACTGCAGAAAATCTCTGCATTGTTTATTTGATCTAAAATTACTGAATTACTAAATAGAAAAAGCTTTTAAAATGTGTGCCTTGATATCAAATCACGTCTACGTCTGAAGCTAGGTGCAGGTTCTGGTTTCACTTGTTGTTAATGTCCGGCTTCTTCCATTTGCAGTAAGTGGCCTGGTGGAGCTAGCGTAGTCTCATTTTGGCAAACACCGACCTCAATAACAAGCACACTCTCGTTGTACTTTCTGCACAAGGAACACATGTTCCCTCGGCTGCATCCCATTGGCCAAAAGTTTACTTTCTGGCTCTGATTGGACTTTGTAACCAAGCTTGTATGAGAAACATTCAACGTTGGTTTACGATCCACAATTCAATGTAGAGAAGAAGATACTGATCAGAGAACAGCTTCCCAAGCATTCCCTGCCTCCCAGTATGAACATGAGGAAGCCGTACTGGGAGAAGTTGAACATCATTCATTTATGGTGACTGTTGAGTCGTATCAGTATGAGCCTGAAAATTCACACAAGCCCGAGGTGTAATGCTCAGCCAATTGTTGACCTCCTTTATTCTTTGGTTCCGCCCTCTGAGCTGTCAATCACAACAGAGCCAAGAGAGCCGTTGAGAAAAAAAGTTTGTTACAAGAACTGAATTTCTAACTGGAATTTGAGCCCGAAGGAGGATTTTAACACTGAGATGAGTTTCAATCAACCTTGACAAACATTTTCAAGCAGATAGAGAGGCACCCCAAGCATCAACCTTACTGGATCTGGATCCATCTTGATTCTGGTCTGAGGCTGTTAACAAACGTATCTTCTTAATTAAAGGTTAACTTTACAGCTACATCTCATTACCTATCTCATTGGTAGTGATGGTAGAGAGGTGGCTACCTGTCAATCACAAGGTAACCATAATTTACCAAATGAACATCATGCTGAATTGAGTTTTTACAGTGTTTACAGAGGTAATCAATAAAGAGAGAAGTACCCAAACTTCCCATGTCCCAGTGATGCGAATAACGGCGTTATAAGTAACGGCATTAGTAACGCCGTTACATTTTTAAGTAACGAGTAATCTAATTGATTACTTATCTTATTATTATAACACCGTTATCGTTACTGGGAGTTTGTTCTGCCTGGTTCACGTAAGCTAGAAGGATTGTAATATCAGAGGTTTTATTTACATTAACGTTTGAATCGGTGTCCATGTGCGTATGTGTGCACGCGCGCCAGGATGTCTAAAAAAAGAAAAGTGGACATAAGAGACTTCTTTAGAAGTCAAAGTGTTACACCCATCCTGCAACACCTTCAGTGGCTCCCAATAAAGCAGCATATCCACTTCAAGATCATCCTCATCATTTACAAAGCTCTCAATAATCTGATCAATGAACAAGCATCATTTGATTTGGCTTAGCAATAAATATCAAAAGTTCCAAAAGATATATTGTGTTATTTTTTATCAATCCACTCTATAAGCATAGTAATTATAATATCTCCAATAAAATGGTTTAGATGTGTGCACCGTGGATTTCTGTTTGCAGTGTATTGAGTATCCATTAATACTCAGATTTATCATAAATAATTGAACACGCACATGTATTCTAAGTTCCGTCAAAGAGGGATGGAGATGGGGTCCAAATTATTTGACACATCAGTATTAAAAAATTATTTGAAAGTAACGCAATAGTTACTTTCCAAAGTAACTAGTTACTTTTAGAATTTGTAACTCAGTAACTACTTTAGTTACTTTCTGGGAGAATAACTAGTACTTTAACTAGTTACTTTTTTTGGTAACTTGCCCAACACTGCCCATGTCCCATATCAAGTGTTTTGGTTGCCTAACATTAACCCAATGCTAGTCTGGGGTTTTGCAGCATCGTCCAATGTCAACAATGACAGAAAGCATGATGCTTTACGAACTTACAAGCACTCAGGGCTGACAAGACCAGCAATAAATGTCATGTCTGTACACAGACATGCAGAAAAACTCGCCAATAGAAGACCCATCTCAATGGACAGACAACTCTGAACTTGAAAATGTCCCACCGCCTACTAGGAAAAGTACAATGGAAGGCCAATGAGAGTCGGCGTTCCGACTTGTGAACTTGTGTACAAAGAAGCACTGTATGTCTGACGTCACACAGCAACGGAAGCAAACTGTTGTGATCAGCAATGCCTGCGGTTAGTTTCCTCTCATGTTTTGCTTTTCTTTTCCTTTTTTTCCTTTCTGAATCCTGATTTACCTGCTTGCCTGTGTATTGATACCTCACCTGTGCTCAGTTCGCCTCCACATCCCGTCTCTCCGCTACCATAGGGCTCATCAGCCTGCCCCCTCACCTCTCCTCACCTCCAGCCTCTGATCCTGCCACTCACCAAGCCTCCATTAACTTCCTGGATTCCCCGGACCTCACGGAACTCACGGAACCCGGAACCCTCACCTTTCATTACCAATAAATCACTTACCGCCTTCAACTCCGTTACGAGTTCGTCTGTGTCTGCACTCGGGTCCAACCGTTTGAGTAATCATGACACAAACAATGTAAAATGTTAACCATCAACTAAATGGAATGTTATGTATGTATTTTATGAAGATAATAGATCCTATCGTATAGTATAGTAAATTATATCAAAATATGTTTCCATGTTATCACGTAACTGGTCACAGTTAACGATCTCTGAAAGTTATCTTTTCCACACAAGTTACTTTGTAAAACATAAAAGATTCCAGAAGTTTCAGAAGTTAGACAAAAGTGTAGGAAAACTCCGACCTCTTTGCAGCATTAGTCCTGGCTGACCTCTGCATTGGCTTAGTATTACCAGGTAATGTATAACACTTGTAAAACGACACACAAAACGTTGCAGTATGTGAGAGAATGGTAAATATGAGCTGAGAGAAGCAGCTTATGGTACCAGCTATGCATAACACAAGCTCATTAAAGCTGTCCATGAGCACAATGGTGTATTTGTCAGGAGAGCTCCAGACAAAGTAGAAGTGATCCATGGATGGAGCCGTGTGGCAGCCCGTGTTAATACAACCGCAGGGTGCACTGATTGAAACACATTACAACGTGTGGCCTGATGCTCGTTGTCATCTTTGTGGAACCAGTGTCACAAGATAGTCATTTGGAGTAATACCAGTTAAATCAGCAGGCAGGATAGTAATCAGCTCTGGGTTTCATTCAGCCAGTGCCACATGTGATTAGAGCTTGGATATTTCACGCTGTGCGCTGCAACGTGTTCCAATCAGAGCAAGTTATTGGCCAGTCAAACTACATTATGGTGGCCAAAATGATAATTGCATTTCTGCAAATTATCTTCTTTGACTTTTACATGAGTTGACCAAGTCGTATGGAATATGGATTTGTGTAGATACATTTGTAACAAATCACAAAATTATTAAAAAAGTGTTGATTTGAAGTGTGAATATTGAATTCAACAGCACATTAATCACTTTTCAGAGGTTGTTCCTCCCCTCAATGTCATTTGTGCCATGAATAAACACATGCTAAACCTCTCGGGCTTATGCAGTCCCAATCGATCCCCCCGGCAACAACCGTGGAGACTTCTGATTCATTCAGCAAAAGTCATTTATCACTGTGTACATGACACCAGCGATTGGATTTTGCAAACTGGCATAAGGACATTAATATCTGGCTGTAAACTTTAAAAGGAAATGGTGTCTTTTTTTTACACTTTTGATTTCTGGCAGCGTAAATTAATGTTAATGTTGACATTCTCTTTTTTCCTGGAAATGATGCTGCCGGTGTTATCTTCTGTTTGAGGATTCATTCACGCAACATGGTGATCTGTTTGAGTAGAATGAGCACCGAGTTTTATGTCACGGACTGTTTCTCACTAAAATTGTAGACCAGAAACTAATATATATTAAGGCTATATAAAGTTTGATTTCCCACAGATTGTGGTTCTTTATGGTGTAGTGGGTAACACTGTCGCCTCACAGCGAGACGGTCCTGGGCTCGATTTCCGTTTTGGGTTTGGGTTCCTTCTATGTAGAGTTTTTATGTTCTCCCCATGTTAGTGTGGGTTCTCTCCGAGTTCTTCGGCTTCCTCCCACTGTCCAAAGACATGCAGGATGGACCTGTCTGTCTCTACATGTCGGCCCTGTGATAGACTGGTTACCTGTCTGTCTCTACATGTCAGCCCTGTGATAGACTGGTTACCTGTCTGTCTCTACATGTCAGCCCTGTGATAGACTGGTTACCTGTCTGTCTCTACATGTCAGCCCTTTGGTAGACTGGCTACCTGTCTGTCTCTACATGTCAGCCCTGTGATAGACTGGTTACCTGTCTGTCTCTACATGTCAGCCCTGTGATAGACTGGTTATCTGTCTGTCTCTACATGTCAGCCCTGTGATAGACTGGTTATCTGTCTGTCTCTACATGTCAGCCCTGTGATAGACTGGTTATCTGTCTGTCTCTACATGTCAGCCCTGTGATAGACTGGTTACCTGTCTGTCTCTACATGTCAGCCCTGTGATAGACTGGTTATCTGTCTGTCTCTACATGTCAGCCCTGTGATAGACTGGTTATCTGTCTGTCTCTACATGTCAGCCCTGTGATAGACTGGTTATCTGTCTGTCTCTACATGTCAGCCCTGTGATAGACTGGTTACCTGTCTGTCTCTACATGTCAGCCCTGTGATAGACTGGTTATCTGTCTGTCTCTACATGTCAGCCCTGTGATGGACTGGTTACCTGTCTGTCTCTACATGTCAGCCCAGTGATAGACTGGTGACCTGTCCAGGGTGAACCCTGTCTTCGCCCAATGACAGCTGGGATTACCAAGCTGAAATGGTTGCATGACCCGTCATTGAGGACAATTGAAAGATGAGTCTAGTCTGCCTGAATCATTGAGCCTCTTTCTCAATGAGGTTTGTGCAAGTTTGAATCCATGGCTCTGAAACATCAGTAGCCTTAATCTTGATCCTCTGCGAGCATCGCGAGTGTCTGCACAGCCCAAATGACATCACACCAGCAGACACAACCCATCGCTGGGGTTCAGTGCAGCAGGTATTACGGACCCTTGGTAATCAACAAGGAATAGGCTGGAGCTCAACTGGTGCAATTATTTTATTTTCTTCTGGCACCGTGAAACTAAAACACACACGGGTTTCATTAAACACTGTGTCAAAATACACTGCACAATTAAATTCACACTCCCGCTCTTTCCCATTCATACAATTTGATGCAAATATACACATACAAACACACCAAATGTTTACCTCAGTTCGCCTACCAAGGGCGTACATTTTGCACTCCGACCAGCTCTGACTCGTATCGCTTCATTTTCATTTGCTGCTCCGATCACTCCAAAACCTGGTGGCTACCCATGGCAAAGGTTGCCGTGCTTTGTGTGACAAATTTAGCGTGTGACACCGCTAATGACACTCATACTGTTTCCGGGGCGCATTAAGATGCCCAGGAACATACATGAAAAATAACGCAGGTACAGAGACACCTGCAGCGTTTCGGGTCTCTGCTTGTCCAGTGTTTTCAGAGAACATGGGGAACTTTGAGGAGCTTCGAGAATGTTTTCTTCAAGGAAAAACCCAGACCATGTCACAATTTCACAGGAGCTCATGTCTGTGTGACTGTCCCTGCAAAAGTATAATGTGTTTCATACATATATGTAAATCCATGGAGCTCTCTGTGTTGCTGTATAGCAGATTTGCAACTTTTTCTCTTAGTCTCGACCTTCTGCCAGTTTCTCTTCGACCTATAATATGCTCTTAACGAGCGGGCAGGTAATAACAAATACATAACCAAAACAGTTGTTAATAGGCTGCTCTGAGTCTCTGGTTGCCTGGCTACAAGACTCCAGGAGTTTACTGGTACAGGCAAGACGTGATTCTAGCGTGTAACTCCCCATGACCCATGAAATGAGGGACAAGTCCCCCTGCTTCCAGACTTTATGCTAAGCTATACTAATTGACTCCACAGAAATGAGAGTGGTGTCCATCTTGTCATCTAACTCTCAACGGGAATAATATCAAGCACAGGTCCTGAAATGATAAACTATTCCTTTAACAGGTCCACAGTACTTATAATTTAGCAACTGTTTCCAATTCCAGCAGTTCTGGACTTACCTGCAACACATAAACATCAGAAACAAGGTGCTCCTTTCAGATCAGTTTTCCAACCACTCAAACACAGTGGTAGCCTATTCCTCACAAAGAAATCCCTTCCGGTGCATTAATTATATCCTTCTGTAGTTGTGGTTTTGTAGTTTTGAGATGTTAAAAGAGAACCTAGAAAAGGTGCTCCGTCAGTCTTGTTGGTTTATAATGGAAGTTAGGAATAGCAAAAACTCTCTCTGCTGTGATTTATGTTTCTGTTTTTCTCTTCAGTTAGAAGCTCTTAGACTAAACATCGACATTTTTCTCAGGCTCGTGCACTCTGATCAGAATATTCATAGACTATTGATTATTTCAGCTCAGGAATTGCAGACTGCCCCTCCACGCTGGTTTGCTTTTACACACCCCTTCCTCAATCTTCTATGAATGTGTGTGTGAAGGGAGAGAGAGCTAAAGGTTAATTGATAAAAAGAAGAGGTGGCTGAGAAAGAAGTGGATGAAGCTGCTCACAGGAGTTTATTAGTGGCTCCAGCTGTCTTTGTGTATAAAGCTTAATCAGTTATATTGTTACTTTAATTTTCTAGTCCAGCAGATGAAGATCAAATGTGTCACAGCGGCTGAGACGGCCGCGCCATTCCTTCTTTTTCTGATTCAGAGGATCCAACTGAGGTATCCTTCACGGCCCAACCTATCCCAAGATTCATTGCGCGCTGGTGACGACAGGATTTTTATCAACGTGGAGTCTGCGAGCAGATCAAAGATGCAGCTGAATACACTCTCTGTCTGAAATCTATATCACGAATCCTCCATAAGAATAAAACAGATAAAAGAATCAAATATGATCGCTGGCTCCATTTAAATCAGATAAGCTTGGTGACTTCTTTCTTATCAACCACAGCTGGTTTCTAGGCGATGGGAGGGTGGGGGCAGGAAAAGGAAATCCTTCGTAGACCAGACCGTCTCATTTCGGAGATCACTTGATTGGCCTTCGCTGTCTTATAAGGACTCGGGCAACGCCGACCATGGAGGCTGCGTTCTCTGGAGAAAATAGGTAACTTTGAGGAGCCTTGGTGCTTTGCCTCAATCTCGATCTTCACAAAATTCAAATTTTCTTTTAGATTTAGATTTATTTGTCCCATAGGGAGATTTGTCTTCACTTGACAGTACATTACACATCACAGATGACAACACACACTACATGCACACCAACAATATATGACATAAACAACAATAACAACAGACACTTTACATGACAGCGGACAGACAGATCAGCGGGGCCTGCTATTAAGGGCAGCTATGGCTGCGGGGATCAGGCTTTTCCCCAGCCGAGACCTCCTGAACTTCATGGTTCTGTACCTGCGCCCTGAGGGTAGTGGGATGATATATTGGTTCAGCGGGTGAGTGATGTCTTGTGCTATAGAGTTTGCTAGGCAGGTGATGGACTTGTGGTTGAGTTTGAGGTTGGGTGTGTGGGAGGCCGATGATTTTAGCAGCTGTGTTTGTGATGCGTGTGAGTTTGGTCCGGTTGGTGACAGAAAGCATGTTAAAGAAACAGGTGGAACAGTACAGGAGGATGGGTTGAATGATGCTTTGATAGAGTAGCAACAGGAGGTGGGGTGCAACGTAGAGACCTTTGAGTTTGCGGATGGCTGGCTCTTTTTTGAATGTCCGTGGTATGCTGATCAAAGGTGAGTTTATTGTCCAGAGTTATTCCCAGATATTTGAAGGTGTCCACTGTCTCAGCTGTTTGGGTGTTTATGATGGTGGGGTTCTGGGGTGAGGGGGGGCTGAACAATAATTCTTTTGTTTTATTGACATTGATTTGAAGGTGATTGTCTGTGCACCTCTTGGTGAAATGGGTGACTGTATTGTGATAATCCAGAGTGGATTGGTTGTCCGAGAGAAGTGCCAGAATGGCTGTGTCATCTGAGTATTTGAGATATGATGTGGTGGGAGAGATGCTAAGGCAGTCATTGATGTAGAGAGTGTACAGAAAAGGGCTCAACACACATCCCTGTGGGACCCCGGTGTTGATGGTGAGTACAGGGGATGTGGTTGAGCCCACCCTTACTGCTTGCAGTCTGTCGGTGAGGAAGTTGTGGGTGAGGTGGATCAGGTGGAGGGTGATGCTGAGATGGTGTAGCTTCTGGATCAGCAGGTGTTTCTGAAGGGAGTCGAAGGCGGAGCTTAAGTCAACGAAGAGGATCCTGGCGAAGTTGCATGGGGAGTCCAGGTGCTGGAGAAGGAGGTGTAGCAGACAGGCCACAGCATCCTCTGTGCCCCTCTTTGCCTTGTAGGCAAATTGGAGGGGGTCCAGGTGTGGGGTGACAAGTGGAAGAATGATGTTCAGCAGCAGTTTCTCCAGGTATTTCATTATTATGGCTGTTAAGGCTATAGGGTGGTAGTGATTTGGTTCTGTGGGCCTTGGTTTTTTTTGGTACTGGAATTATGGAAGCGGTTTTCCATAGAGTGGGTATTGTGGCAGTCCGATAGGATTGGCAGAAAAGTGAGTGCAGTATTGGAGAGAGTTCCATGGCACAGGTCTTTAGCACCCTGGCTGGGATGCCATCGGGCCCTGGAGCTTTGCTAGGCTTGAAACGGCTCAGCTGGCACCGTACCTCCTCCTCTGTGAAAGGTGCCGGCTCTTCAGGGTCTGGTGGTGGGAGGGCTCTCAGCAAGGCCTGACACTCGGATGAGAAGTCCTGGTTGTCAAAGCGGGTGAAAAATGTGTTCAGGTCTTTGGTGAGGGTTTCTGGATCACTGACTGAGCATGTGGGTTTGGGTTCACATCCTGTCAGGGTTTTTACTTTCTGGAAGGCTTGCTTTCATATTGCTGAATTCTTTTTCCAGTTTGTTTTTGTAGTCAAGTTTAGCTTTAAAAACCTCATTTTTTATGTTCCGGTTTGTTGCCTTGAGGCTGGCCCAGTCCTTGTGCCTGAAGGATTTGTGTTTTTCCTTCAGGCTCTGTTTAATTTGTGGAGTGATCCAGGGTTTGGAGTTGGGATAGATCTTTATTGATTTAGATAGAATTGTGGTATCTATGCAGAATTTGATGTAGTCTGTGATGACAGAGACCCTGTCATTCAGATCCCCACACTCAGTGCAGGCCAGGGAGACTTGTAGTTGGGCGATGGCATCCTCCGACCATTGGGGGGCGCTGTAGCAGTGTGGTTTGTTACGTTTTAGTTCTAGTTTGTACAGCGGAATTGAACAGATGACGTGGTCAGAAAGTCCGAGTGGTGGATATGAACGGGCACGAAGAGCATCGGTGATATTCCCGTAGCATAAGTCCAAGATGTTTTCCCCTCTTGTTGGAATATCCACATATTGTTGGAGTATTGGTAACACACAGTCCAGTCTGCAGCTGTTGAAGTCCCCCAGAATAAACAGCGGAGTACTTGGCTAGCATGGCATTAGCATCCTTGGCTATTAGCTCTGTTGCTATGTTGATGTTAGCACTGGGGGTTACATAGACGCAGCTGACCACAACAGTGCAGAATTCCCGGGCGAGATAGAAGGGACGGAGGGACAGGGTCACCAACTCCAGGTTAGGTGTGCACACTTTACGGTGCACTTTGATGTTATTACACCACCTGTTGTTGATGTAAAGGCAGACCCCACCGCCTCACGTTTTCCCCGAGTGCCTCGTCCTGTCGGACCTGATGATCGTGAATTTGTCCAGGCTCACCTCCGAGTCGGGTACCGACCCCTCCAGCCAGGTCTCGGAGAGAGCGATGATGCAGATGTCCCTAAAGGCCCTTTCAAACCGGCACCTTGCGTGTAGTAGATCTATCTTGTTACGGAGTGACCGAACATTGGACATGATTATGGTGGGGAGTGATGGTTTGAAGGGACGTCTTCTTACCCGGCTGTGGATACCTCCACGTTTCCCCCTTTTCCTCGGCTTGAGCTCCGATGGTAGAACCACGGCAGTGTTGCTCCACAGCGAGGGTGTTAGTGGGTCATGCTATGTAGAGTCACCTTGTAGCAAGTTGTCATAGTTGATCAGTCTGCTTTGTCCACATATAACATTTAAACTTTACATAAGCACGTTAAAGACATTGAACACTGGACACAGAGAACAGAGAACACAGGGTACTGTCAGTGCTGTCGCAGCAGAAAAAGCATTGTAAAAAAGAATTATGGAAAGTTGCATGAAGCACTTATTTTGGCCAGGCCAACATGTTCTCGTCACTGACGCTTTGTCAGACCGCTTGACGTCACATTCTAATGCACTGTGGAGCCAGCACGCCATTTTGAATTTAGACATAAAACACTTTGGTTTAGGTAATTAAACCACTTAGTTAAGTTTAGAAAAAACATCATAGTTGGGCTTCAAATAACTACGTAAAATTACATCAATAACGTAACATAATGTAACATAACTCACCAGTCTCCTAGTTGAAAGTCACTGAATGTAACTGCCACTAATTCATTTGACAAAAGTTATTCCAACCTTGAGTTTATCAGTTGTCTCCCTAAACATACAGGATGTCTTTGATTGACAACCTGCAAACATGGCAGCTCATTCAAGGCCCATTACAATTGTACGTTTTAATTAGCTAATACTGTAATGAGTTAGATACTGCCAAGGTAGTCTGCCTCATTCTACTATGAGTCAATTAGTCTTCTCCACTTGTTAGACACTGTAAGTAACCTTTGTTGAATTTGCACAAAAATCCACTTCTGTATCCTGGAACATTTTCTTACCATATTACATGACCCAAACCCCTTAAACCCTTAAGCCTCAGGGACTAGACTGACATCACCTGGTAAATGGTTGAGTGTGGGGGGGCTGCAAGATCTTGAAATGGCCTGAATTCAACCAGGACACCAGCAGAGATATATAACATTACTTTGATGAAACCAAACCATGCTACAGTGGGTCTTTTTATTTACTGCCTGGTTTGAACCTCTTCCAGGGATCCTGCCTTATGATCTATTTGCTTGTTTTTCTCAAAACCGCTTCAATAAGCAAAACTAAAAATACAGGTTGATAAATCTATAATGTATTATAGCTTCTGCTTGCTGTGGTTTTATCTACCATTTTGAATCCTTGATGTTTCTGTGTAAATGCAATATGCCAGGTTGAACACCCATGTGCCGTCTTTGGTTAACATTTTTTTTAGCCTATGGTCTTTCTCTTGTAACCCAGTATTTAACGTCACAACACTATGATTTGTGGGTAATTCCCTTTGGCAAGGTCTGAAGAAATGTGGACTTATAGAAACTGTTCAAAAAGAACTAAACCAGACTTTGCAGGAACGAGCCTCAAACAAACATAACTTTAGTGCTCCTGCCCTGTGATAAACTAAAAGTAAATGTTGCTATTTCGTCACGTCAGGGGTTAGTAACATGAATTGTGTCGATAGTCATGTGACTTTTGTGCTCTTTGTGCCTTAACCTAACTTCCGGTGAAGACAGACGTTTATTTTGAGAAGACACTATACATGGATAAAGCAGAAATGGAAAGAAGTGTGTGTGTGTGTGTGTGTGTGTGTGTGTGTGCAAAGCTAAAGGAGAATGTAAAGCGTCATAGTTTGAAGCTTTTTAGCACTGACTAAGCTGTGTTTCATTTGACTCATTGGAGTGAGAATGTGTTGAACGAAGAGCAGAAAAACAGGGAACATAAGGAAAAAAATCTATGCAGACCAACGCTGGCGTCGTGATAGTGATTCCAGAAAAGAAAAAGACTAAATACACAAGAAACTAATGAAACAACAAGACACTGAAAACAAAGTGGAGGAAAACAAAGGGAACAGAACAAGGCTGACAAGAATAAAACAACACAGGCGACAGAGAAAAGGATGGAAAACCACAAAGACAGGAAGTCATACAAACACAAAACAAAACAGGAAATTAACTACAAATAGTGGCTTTTGGACATCGTTAGTTTTGTGTATTTTATTTCAGTCAATCATATTCACAAGTGTAAGCAATAACAAAGCAAGAAAGAAGAATACCTGTGGAACTTTTACCTGCTGACTGTAGTGCTTTTACTTTACTTTGTTTTACCGCAGGCTCATACTATACATTCCAACACGTACATAAATGTACACTCTCATAACACTATTAAAATAGACAACTGGACTTCTGAACAGCTCTGTGATTACAGTTGACAAACTGCTTTAAAATGTCAGAGAGCAGTGTAGCATATGACATGAAGTCTCCGGATACACGCCGGGACCTTTGAGAAGAAGTTCTCTCCTCATTACATTCATCCCTTAATCCTGCAAGCTTTTGTCAGTTAGTCCATAAAGTTGTCAAAAATTGTTTTTGCAGATGCGACTTTGAGACAATGGCACATGTAATGTATTTCAACACAGTCTCATCGCAGTTTGTCAAATATTAGATTCCAAATTTTCTAATCTTCTGATTTGTGTCCATGGACAGGAATTTTCCATTTGTTTAAATGTTGCTCTGCATTCAAACCAGTGTATTTCAAATGGAATAATCTTTTGTGCCTGCATCTGAGACAAAGTGGGTGGGATCTGTACATACTCACCATTTGTCCCTTAATGTGCATTGTACACATTACAGGTTTATTTTCATAGTTGTCATAATAGGTTCTACATGTGTTCTTTCATTTACCAGCGCTATTGTAACAATGCTTCACTTACTATCCCAGGTTTGTTTGTGTTAAACATGGTTACAGTTTACAGCAAAGGACCATAGTAAATTAAAGCCACAATTAAAACACAGCCATGAAGTATCAGTAATTTTATTATGAACGCTGGTTTGAACAGTTTTTAATTTTTTGTTCCTTTTTCAGACCTATCATGCAGGACTACTGTGTGGGAGGAGTGGCACCAGTATTTCCTGATTTTATGGAACTGGGGCAAACCAAGTTGAGGGTTTTCTGTCTAGAAAGCATGTTTCTTGTGTTGATTTGTTGAGTTTAGAAAGTAATGTGTGAACGATTACTTACCTGTAAGAAAGCCATTTAGTGATGTGAATGAGCAAAGAGTTGATGCTATTTTTATGGAACAGTTCCTAAGAGTTCTCAACCTGACCTTTGCACCTTAGTAAGATTTAAGCTCTTGGCGCATGTCTCCCGCCAACCCCCAAGAAGAAGATAAAATCATTCCTGGTTTGGCTGGTTGGTACCATCGCTTCATCCCCAATTTTTCTGCCAGGTCAGCTGTTCTTAGTGACCTGACCCGTAACTCCAGCCTAATCAAGGTCAAATGGACTGTGATGGAGAGTGTGATGCAGTGTTTGTGTTGACCTGAAGGACTGTTGCTGTGGAACGAGTCAGTGTTACAGTGTTCAGATTTCACCCATCCATTCACAGTGCAGACAGATGCTTCTGGGGTAGGACTCCCAGCTGTGTTGCTGCAGGGCAAGGGAGAGGACCCAAGGCTAATGTAGTACATAAGCTGCAAGCTCTTTCCAATGGAAACAAGGGGCCCTAGTTTCGTAGACCAGGCACAGTCAGCACTCAGCGCACCTGCGCCACACCAACAGGGTGTGTCCGCCTGGACTTTGCAAGTTTCGTGCACCGCGCAGGCTCGCGCAGACTCCGCCTCCCTGCGCTGCGCCACGAAACTAGGGCCCAAGGTGTTCTTCTCTGGAGTTGACCAAGGTGTGAGGCTGCAGGCAGGTGTGGGGATACTCACAAATCCCCGTCTGAGTGACGCTGCATTGGATGAGAGGGTCACCTACCTGCACCTTCGGGTTATGGTGGGGCAAACTCTGACTGGTTGTTTGTGCATATGCATCGAACAGCAGTTTTTTATTCTACCCTCTTGGAGACCCTGAATGGAGTCCTGCATGGGGCTCCAGTAGGGGGCTCCATAGTTTTGCTGGAAGACTTCAATCTGCACCTGAGCAATGATAGAGATACGTGGCGCAGTGGGATTGGGAGGAATGGCCTCCCTGATCTAAATTTGTGCGGTGATTTGTTACTGGACGTCTGTGCTAGTGATGGACTGTCCATAATGAACACCATGTTTGAACATAAGGATGCTCATAAGCGATTGATTTTGTGATCGTATCGTTTGATCTGAGGCCGCATGTCTTGGAAACTCAGGTGGAGGGAGGGGTGGAGCTGTCGACTGATCACTATCCGGTGGTGAGTTGGGACAGAGGGTGGGGGAAACCTTTGGACAGACCTGGTAAGACCAAATGAGTAGTGAACTGGGAACGTCTGCAGGAGCCCCCTGTCCGAGAGATCTTCAACTCACACTAGAGCATGACATTTTTCGGGAATTCCCGCGGATCACGTGATTCCCGTTGGATTCCCGCAGGATGGGAGTCAAAGTTTTATTAATCCCGTGATTGGGACGGGATGGGAACGCCATTAATAGATGATGATTTTCAGCCGTGTTAAACAACCAAAAGGACAGACACGTCCATTTTTGTAGTCATCTTTCAGTGAGCCAAAACTATTTTGACTTGCGTTACCAAGTCAAAAGAACTACACATCCAACAGTGCTTTGACTTCCGGCCGGGCCAGCCACTACCGGAGGGAGGTAGAGGCGATGAAGCCGGGAAGCGAGAGCTACAGACTAAAGTCCGACACAATGATCCGTCCCTGAGATTAACTGACTTTATCGGGAAGTCGCAAATATTGCATAGATTCATGCGAGTTGAATGTGATGAAAAAAAAAAAAAAAAAAACAGAGTGGGAGTAATTTTGAGTGGGAGTGGGATGGGAGCGGGATGGGAGCGGGAGTCATTCTACAGGAGTGGGACGGGATGGGATTTTTTTTTTTTTACTCCGGCCCGATTTTTTCTCTGGGAATGGGATGGGACGGGAATGAAAATCCACTCCCGTGTCATGCTCTAACTCACACCTCCTGCTGAGCTTTTCTGGCAGCCCTGTTGTTGGGACCTCAGGGTTTTAGTCTATATAACAATTCATGGATGCAGATTGAATTGTTCCTGAACATTTAGGTTGGAGGGTCCTCTGTGTGAAAACACAGCCACACACCTCCACAGGGGGGTCTACCCCTCCCCCATCTGCCTGCAGGCCTGTGTCACTGAAAGTGACCCATAACTGTGAACTCCAGATTCCATTCTGATTGGTCAACTGCAGTGGAAGTTGGCTTTCTACCAAGCAGACCAAGTTGGGATCTTTCTCTTCCTCCTGCGACCTTGACCTGAACAGAGGTCTCCTCTTCCTCCACACCCACAGCAGCCATCTTGTAACACACTGTGAACGGCTAGCGCAGCCAGCCCACAATACCGGATGTGGGTGAGATGTTGGAGGTGGAAAGGATATGGAGGAGAGGAATTTGACGTTTCAAAAATGATGAGATTTTATTTTCCTAGTCAGATCGTCGTTTGCATTTTCAGTTATAATAAAGAAACAAACCACTTTTCAAACAAAAATAAATTCAGCTTTCAAAGGGAGCATAGTGTTCTAGACATTTTTGGCAAAGCACTCTACCTCACAGCAGGAGAGCTGACCTTCTCTCCCCTAGCCCTCCTTTTCGGGCGACTGATCTACCCTCCTTAAGTAGGCCTCCCCATGAAGACAAATTGGCCCAAATTGGCCTGATAGGGCTAAACCACCATGTAGGGCAGGTGCCTCAAACTGATCCAGTAAAGGGCCGCTGTGGCTGCAGGTTTTCATTCCAACCAAGCAAGAACACACCTGACTCGACTTATTCACCTACCTGATTTGCCTTCACACCTTGATTGGTTGGATCAGGTGTGTTCTTGCTTGGTTGGAATGAAAACCTGCAGCCACAGCGGCCCTTTACTGGATCAGTTTGAGACACCTGATGTAGGGGAAGCACTAAACAAATTGCTCAATATTCGCATGGTTACATTTAGTGAACAGATATATTACCATAAACTTTTTAAATGAAAACAATCCAATTACTCAATACACACAATATGTACAATACTCATATACATGACTATCATTAAACATACGGATTATGAGACCAAACACCCCTACAAAATAATGCCCTGCTTCCTCCCCTTGTTGGACCAGGTTAAAAGACCCACCCCTATGCGGCGCGCGCTTCCGCAATGGGATGGCTGTGAGGAAGCTAGAACATCAGGAAGTAAGCGTGAGTGAAGGTTAACCGGTTTATGGACAATATAGACATGTAAATGATTACTGGAAGTTGAAACAGTGGGTACCACACTGTAGACAATTATATTTGGCCAAATCGTAGTTATACAAAGGACAGTCATATTTTATGCACACACTAAACTCGCGATCACGATCGCGTCGTACCAGACAAAGAGCCGGTTGCGCGCCCACACGCTAAACAAACGGTAAACTCACCACATCAAACATTTCCCCGTATCCCACACAAGCACGATATTTATACAACAAGACTAGTCAATGAAATCCCAAGTGTTCATAAACGCGAACCAGGAGGAGAGATGCCGCAGAGCTGTATGTGTGTGTGTGTGTGTGCGTGTGTGTGTGTGCGTGCGTGCGTAAATGAACTCCCGCACCTGCAGTAAAGTGGCAAACAGTACGTATCAAGTTCATATAAGTGAGAGGCAGATATTCAGTCTCTCTCACACACACACACTTGTATAGTATTTAGTTAGATAGGCCACTTAGACTTAGTGTATGTTTATTTGTTTATTGTTAATAAACCCCTTTTACACATACTGATGTTTATTGATTGATGTTGAATAAGAATGAATCTTCTCTGCAAATAATTCACAAATCCTTCAACTGTTTGTACTCATATGCTAATAGTTATTAATTATTGGCATTTGAGTACAAACCCCTTCATCTTTTCCCTTAACCAAATCTGTTCCTGCTAGTTCCACAACATTGTGGAGGTTGGGAGCATGGGCAGTGGGCGATGTTCAAAGCTTCCATTGCTAGAGCTGAGGGAGGCAGAGCAGCGGTAGTGGGAGGAGTTCGGAGTAACCATGGATAAGGACTTTCGTTTGGCACCAAGGTGCTTCTGGAAAACCGTCTGGCATCTCAGAAGGGGAAAATGGTGAACCATCTAAGTTGTATACAGTAAGGATGGGACACTGTTGACCTCAACTGAGGAGGTAATCGGGCGGTGGAAGGAACACTTTGAGGAACTCCTGAATCCGACTGATATGCCGTCTATTGTCTAGGCAGAGCTGGAAGCTGATGGAGGATCATCGTCAATTTTCCTTGTGGAAGTCACTGAAGTAGTCAAACAACTCCTCAGTGGCAAAGCCCTGAGGATTGATGAGATCCGTCCAGAAATGCTGAACGCCCTCGCGAGGATCCTGGAGGGGTCTTGGGAATATGCCCGTCCAGTCTACATGTCTTTTTTGGACTTGGAGAAGGTGTATGACCAGATCCCACGGGAGATTTTGTGGGATGGTCCAAAGGCAGTTGTTCATCTCTTGCTGGTGGCGACATAATTTGGTTACCGCTCTGGGCATTCCATTAATTGTGCAAACCAGTTACATTTTTTTTCTGGGTCCTCCCCCAGAAAATGTTGAATTAAGTAGATGCCATTTCATCTGCATTCTGCTTTTAGTATCTTCCCTATCTAATGTCTTTTGTTCCTAGAAATGAAAATGAGAATTAAATAGGCTTATAATTGTTATACTGACATTTTTATTATGCCTTTGCAATAGTAGTTATACCACTGACTACAGAAGCAAAAACAAGCTTTTGCACACTGAATATCTCATAGTGGTATATTCACGCACTTCACGGTGTGACCATGGGAGAGACCTGAACCCTCAGGGACTTAACTCACTCTGTGAGTCCATGAGGGGGGATGTTGGGATTTGGCCGAGGGTCAGGCTGAGCCAATCAGATCTAACAAAAAATGATGCAGTCCAAGTTGGGAGGGGCCATTCGCACCCCAGGCCACAGCTCTGGCGTTTAATGCTGTCTGCGGATGCGTTAAACGGCAGTGTTGTAGCAGAGGACCATACTGTCACCATGTCCATGATTGGATCTGACATCTGAAATTGAAATCTGACCAATGGCCAGTCCGCCCGTGTTGCTGTTGTCAACTCGTTGACCAAGTAGCTGCAAGAAACAAACTTCCTTTCGTGGTTGTGCGTGCTGCAGGTGTGTGTGTGTGTGTGTAGGAAAACATGGAACGGACTGATTGTGAAGCAATGAAAAGATCGCTGGACAAATTAGACCCGTCATGCACTGAGATTTTTAACCCTTGTGTAGTGTTCATATTGTTGTTACTCAGCCAGCGTTTGTGGGTCTGATGGACCCGTTGCATTTTGTGGCTTTTAATGCCTCACAATCAAACACTTTTATGTTAAAATACTGACCAGATGTTTACCTTATCCCAATTACAAGCAGTATAAACAATATATATGGTTAATATTTGCCCTTTACCTTTGTTAGGTCACATTTATAACTTAATAGCTCAAAAGAAGACGTGATGTCCTGTGTGTGAGTAACTGCCATCCGTGTTTGCCCTGGTTGCATCCTTATCACATTGGCAGCCTTGCGGGGTGGCTCTTTTCTTGGGCGAGAAGACCATTCAATTTCAGAATGTTTTGACATCCATGTTTACTCACTTGCTCCATGCTGACTGGCTTGTTCTGGGCCTGGGTATGGCTGCTGACGGCCTGGTCCTGTGGCTCTTCTTTGTTTTGGAACTGGCTGATGCTCAATCTCATCATCTTCTTCAGAGTCACTGTCAGACTCTGAATTTTCAGAAATGTGATACTCAAATTCTAAACCCTCTTCTTCTGAATCCTCTCCCTCTATATCATCATCAAAAACTTCTCCATCCATCCATTGTCTACCGCTTATCCTGTATTCAGGGTCGCGGTGGGTGGAGCCGATCCCAGCTGTCATTGGGCGAAGGCAGGGTACACCCTGGACAGGACGCCAGTCTATCACAGGGCCGACATGTAGAGACAGACAACCATTCACGCTCACATTCACACCTACGGCGTAGAGTCATCAATGTACCTATCCCCATCCTGCATGTCTTTGGACTGTGGGAGGAAGCCGGAGAACCCGGAGAGAACCCACGCTTACACGGGGAGAACATTCAAACTCCACACAGAAGGAACCCAAAATTTGACCCCGACCCAGGAATCGAACCTAGGACCCTCTTGCTGTGAGGCGACAGTGCTACCCACTACACCACCGTGCAGCCCATTCAAAAACTTCTCTCTCTTCCAAAATCAATTCCAGGGCCCTCTGCACAGAGTACCTTTTGGCCATCTTGATCGGTTGTGATAAGAAACCACACTGGCAAAGCTATAATTATGGTGTCCCGCCTCCAATTTGTAGCAGATAGAGTGTGAGAAAATAAAGATTCCCGCAAGACAGAGGGTCAAATGTGCCAGAAAACGAGAGCAGACAGTGCCGACAAACAACGCCGCAACCCCGCGCGGGAACCGCTTCTTTTGTGTTTCTGCACTTGCGGTTCCCACACAAGGCTGCAACACCGCCCGTCAACACCGTCCGCCCCCACCCTCCCGCACACCCGACCCTCTGATGTTCTGTGTACCTACACTCTGTCCTCCTCCTGTCTAGGCCTGCTGTGTGTGTGTGTGTGTGTGTGTGTGCGTGTGTGTGCGTGTGTGTGTGTGTGTGTGTGTGTGTGGGTGGGTGTGTGGGTGGGTGCGTGTGGTAGGCTACACAGAACATCAATTTCCACACTTCCATTAGCCCCGGGTCCAGTGGACCCGGACATCTTATATGTAATAGAAATGTGTAGGGGGGGTGTAGGGTGTGTGGTCATTAAATATGTATTCTGATATATGTTCTTCACAGAAAATGAGCCAAAGTCAGTGAGTCTCAGTTTGAAAAATTAATTAATTGTATACTTTTTCTTTTAATAAAAAATGAAAACGGGTCCCACAGACCCGAACACCACACAAGGGTTAACGGCAAATGTGGGGGGTCCAAACAACTTTATTCAAACATGGTGGCGACGCCCATGTGTTCGGCAACAAGTGTTTGTTGCACTACCTCTTCAATAGTTGGTAACTCTTCTATTTCTGGTGGGCCGCTTTGTGTCCTGCTCCTTTTTTTCTACCTTCACCTACTCTCTCTGTGTAGATGATGAAGAATTTATTTTATTTGTTATGGCAGTCCAAACAGATTTTTTTCTGAGGGTGTGGATTGTCTGCCTCGTAATATATTTAAGTTTGAAGTAACTTCGTACACTAAAAGCTCTACTTCATCGTCACTAAATTTTAGCTTGCGCTTGCTCTCTTTTTGGAAGATCCATGTGAGATACATGCGGGCCCATTCATAAAAGAAGAACACACTGTACCGAAATTTTATAAGGCTGAAAACTGAAGATACTGAGAATAAATATAAAACGTTTAAAAATAAGTTAACTAAAATTATAAGAACTAATAAAAAAGACTACTATAGGAATATATTGGAAAATAACAAAAACAATATTAAAGGAATATGGAACATACTGAACAGTGTTACAAAAAATGGTTCTGGACTCAGAAATTATAATTATTATTAAGTAACTTTTTGGTTAATGAAAAGGAGGAGTACAATATGGATGTTGTGGCCAACTGCTTTAACCATTTTTTTGTAAATATTGGTCCTGACCTAGCAAGAACAATTCCTGATCAAGGGACATCCGAGCAAAATATGGAACATTAATAAATAGAAATGAGTACTCTATGTTTCTCACAGCAGTGGACGAAAGAGAAATTGTTGATATTGTTTTGAGTTGTAAGGGCAAAAAGTCTAATGATTGTGATGACATTGATATGACTGTGGTAAAAAAAAGTGATTGAGGGAATAACAAAACCATTCACATACATCTGTAACTTATCATTCCAAACTGGTACATTTCCAAAGAAAATGAAAATAGCAAAAGTCATACCTCTGTACAAATCTGGGAACAAACACCAATTCACAAATTTCAGACCAGTCTCATTATTGCCACAATTCTCCAAAATTCTTGAAAAGCTATTCAATAATCGACTGGATAATTTCATAGATAAGCACAAACTGCTCAGTGAAAATCAATACGGATTCAGAGCAAATAGAACATCAATGGCTTTACTAGACTCAGTTGAAGAAATCCCAAATTCTATACACCAAAATCAACAATCAGTAGGGATATTCATAGATCTAAAAAAAGCCTTTGACACAATAAATCATGATATATTAATAATAAAACTGGAACGTTATGGCATCAGGGGTATAGTGGGCAACTGGGTGAGGAGTTACTTGAGTGACAGGCAACAATTTGTGACACTTGGTGATTGTTCCTCTATGTGTTTGGACATTGCTTGTGGTGTTCCCCAGGGGTCAGTGCTGGGCCCAAAATGTTTCATTCTTTACATAAATGACTTATGTAATGTATCAAAAGTGTTTAAGCTTGTTTTGTTTGCTGACGATACAAACATATTTTTTTCTGGTGATGATTTATATCAATTAGTAGAGGTGATCAATTTAAAAATGAGCAAATTAAAATTATGGTTCAGTATTAATAAATTATCTTTAAACTTATGCAAAACAAAATTAATGTTATTTGGAAACTGCAGAATAAGTTTACAGATAAAGATACAGATTTATGGGGTAGACATTGAAAGAGTTAGTCAAATAAAATTCCTCGCGGTGACAATTGATGAAAAACGAAACGGGAAATCGCACATAAAACATACACTCCAAGGTGTCTAGAAGCATTGCAGTATTATATAAAGCTAAACAGGTTCTGGATCTTAAATCACTACACATTCTCTATTGTTCACTGGTTTCACTTTATTTAAGTTACTGTGTAGAGGTTTGGGGCCATAATTACAAAAGTACATTATATTCACTGTTTATTCTTCAAAAAAGAGCTATACGGACCATTTTCAATGCTGGTTATAGGGATCATACAAACTCATTATTCATACAGTCAGAAATACTCAAATTGACAGATCTGGTTGAATTTCAAACAGCACAATTAATGTTTAAAGTAAAAAATAACAAACTACCGGTGTCACACAGCGGTGAGGGGTGTCCTGTCCTGGGTTTTCTGTCTTGTGAATTTTATGTTTTATTTTGAAAAGTAACTCTCCTCTTGTTTCAGGTCACTTGCCCTTCCTCATATGTCTCCGGTCTGACGTCATCCCTAATCCCTGATTGTTGTCACCTGTGCTCCCCTCCCTGATGTCTATATGGTCTTTGTCTTCCACTGTCTCGTTGCCAGAGTATTTCGTTCCACGTCTACGTCCAGCCCATGACCACAGCTATCGTTCTCGACCAAGTTTCGTATGTTCCAGAGTTTCAGGTTCTCGTAGTAGTTTTGACCTCCTCTTTTGGGAGCGTTTTCTGTTCTTCAGCCCTTTAGTGGTATTGTTATTTTCCTCCCTTGCTGGAGCGTTTTCTGTTCTCGCGTTCTTCTAGAGTTAGTCATTTATTTAGCCTTTTATTTTGTATCCTCCCCTTCGGAGCGTTTTCCTTTTTTTGTGTTTGTACGTCTGCTACCTTCCCTTTACCCTCTCCCCTTCCCCTTTTCCCTTCCCTCTCTCTCCCCTTGTCCTGAAGTCAGGGATCTAGTAATTCATAGCCATTTTGTTGTCACTCTGTTTATTGGAAACGTGCAAGTGTGAATAAAAGCTTGGATCTACTGTCCTCACTCTGCGCCTGAGTCCTCCTTCAAGTCCAGTCCTGACAACCGGCAAATATTCAAGGAATGTTCACCCAAAGAGAAGGGAGTTATTTCTTACGGGGACTGTTTAAATTTAAATTGCGAAAGTTGCGTACAACCAGAAAAAGTTTTTGTATTTCTGTCTGTGGTGTAAAACTATGGAATAGTTTGAAAGCAGAGCTCAAGCAATGTCCAAACATAACATTATTTAAAAAGAGGTTAAAGGAAATGATTCTCGAAAGGTACAGGGATGAGGCTGTTTGATGATCATTGGGTGTTAATTGTTTATTTATTAGTTTGTTATTTATTAATTTTGTATCTGTTTTTTGTATTATAGTTATTATATATACTATACTATATTATATACTACAGTTATTATAGTATATATTTGATATGAACATATAAGTAATACATTTTATTTACATAAAGTATATATATTATATTATATTTGGATATATTAAGAATATATATATATATATATATATATATAATAAGTAATAATACATGAAAATGTTATTAATATATATATATATATTATTATGAATAAGGAAGCTTAAATAAATGAGGGATGGAGAAGGGGTGGGATTAGATAAGTGCAAACTTCTTCCCACTCTTTTTCGAACATGCTTTTCTTTTCAGCAAATGTTTGTCATTCATGTATCTAATTATGCTTTCTATTTCTATTTCTGTTATTTTCTGTGACAATTTTTGTTTTTTTTGTTGTTGTTTTTTACATGTTCAAAATAAAATTTCAATCAATCAATCAAATTCATTGCTCTTTCAAAAGCATTCTAATTACGCTTGAGGGTGGGGTATGCGCTGATTGCCCGATGGGTTTCAGGTTTGATAAATACTATGTAAAATGAGGAAACAGCACTATGTGCAAACTCACCATTACAAACTCAACGCAAACTGCACCAGTCTTAGTAAATCTACCACAGAATGTAGTATAAACAAATGTGCTTTTAATCGTGCTCTCGTTAGCAGGGATGCATTAGTCTGCATATTTCTAACTTTAGTTAACCACACAAGCAAAACTGAATGTTAGAATCATACAGAATATACAGACAACAGTATCAAGTGATTTTCGTTGTAAGTTTCCTAAATATTTTGTAGCTGATGGCCTTACTCTCCCTAGCTTTTTTTGAGCAGGTCCTAAAATGATTATTACTCTATGTGTTTTTTTTCTTCTGAGCCCTAAAAATAACTTATTATCCAGAAAGCAGTTTGTGTTGGGCCTCTAGCTCTTCTTTAAGCCAGTCTCAGGGAGTGGGAGTGAATCAGAGCATGAGGGATGGTGTTCTTGACACAGCTGTGTGAATGGTTGTATTGTCGATTTATGAATATTAATTGAGGTTTGACACTATTATTGCCTGAAATGCATGCTGAAAGATGGCATCTTGCCCGAATCATCTACACTGCAATAAAAGGCTAAATTAGAGTGCTGCACCGTATTCTTTATCTATGATTTATGCACTTTGCCATGGCTGAAAATAGAATCTGAGAATCTCAGGACAAAAAAGAAAAAAACACCTTAATGAAATATAACACCATATTAATATCAATCACATCTGGGCAGTTTTCTGGGGTTTCATTTGCTTCATTCAAAGGTGCTACTTTATTCTTTATAGTTCTGTTTTTTGATCTTCAACAAATCCAGAGGAAAATATCTAAGGAGCTTTGTTTTTAGGGCGTTTGATCTTAAAACTAGAATTATGGTCTCACAGTTGTATGCCTCCTCCAAACAGTCAAGTGGCATTTTTCATCCATACTAGTCCAAAATGTCATCTCTTCATAATTGTATTCTGTAAGACATTGGTGTGAAATAATCATAATTAGCAGATAAAATCTTGAGTTTGGCCACAAACCTCATCTATGGTTCCAAGTGGACAGTTGTGCCAAATTTGAAGAGAAGAAAAAGGGTGTTGCTTGGATATCATATTCCTAATAATGGCCCAGACAAACCTATGGATGGGAACCCAAAAATATAATGGTTCAAAATGTCTTGCTCATTAACGATAACATGTCATCAGTCTAAATCTAAGACTGTTCCAAGGTCCTGAAAAGTTGCCTTTTTGATGACACCAGGTTTTCCAGGTTTGTCAGTGATAACTACTGGCAATCTGGTTGCTCAGCTGACATCTAGCTGTTAAAGAGTAAGGCTTGATGATGCCTTTTAGGTAGACACCTTCATTTTTATTTTTATCTGAAGCAGCCCAACAGGCGTGAAATGTGAAGGGAAGACATTGGAGGACAGAAAATGCAGAGGTCTCAAATTACATCCCTCATCGCTTCACTCCCTACCACTCCTCAGCACAGTCACCGCCCTCCCAGACACCAAAATGCCTTTCAAACCATCTTTTAATCCCACCTAATGAATTAGAATCCCCTTTTCTCTTTGCTGGGTAAGTAGGGCTTAACGATAATTGAATGGGTCCTACTGCTCTGCATACTTTTTCTTATGAAAAGAAAAGGAGGGGTAAAAAGGAAGATGTGTGAAGTGCGTGTGATCTTACTAAGAGGAAACTGGCCTTGAGTCCACAAAACCATCTTAAGAGGATGGGCGGGGCGGCTCATTTCCTGCCTTAGCCACCCCTTTCCTGACCTTTCTGAAATGGACTTTAATGCATAAAGTGGAATAAAGCGGAATTAATCATGTGCAGGGACTAGGTCAGGGACAGGGTGTAACACAGACGGCTGGGTGGCACTATTCAAGTGTGAGTATGTGTGCACACATGCACATACACACACTTATAGACACACTTTTCATTCTTTGTCACAGCTGCACACAAGGTGAATACACACACAAGTAGCGCTTCCCTTTAATCACCCTGTCGAGTTTAAAGAGTTTCAAAGGTTACAACAGCAACTGAAGATCTTTGTTTGGAGGAAGTCAGGTGTCAGTGAGTGTATCAAAGACTGAATTAAGTGTATTGTGTTACGTGTCGTACGATACAGCTTATGATGTGTAAGTAATGAAGCCCACTTAACTATGTTAAAATATTTCAATTCGAGCAAATAATGTATACAAACCACAGACTGTGTATGGTCCAAACAACAAGATCACTGCCGTATTCATGTCTGGAGGACGTCATTTTAAGTGTTTGTTGAGTGGCAGTGTTAGCATAGCCTAACTTGATCCAAACGACACTGAGAAAACAAGCTTTTTAAAAATGATTTGCTTATTGTCTTGCAGACAAACTTAAAAAAGCATGTAGACTGTAGACTTTTTACAAATTGTTGTCATTATGTGGTTACTTTGGCTCATTTTGTATCTGTTTATTGCAATTAAATCACAAAAAAGAGTTTAATGTGGTTCATGCAGCTGTAGTAGACCAGCCTATGGCCAGCCTGTCTTGATGATGTCATGAACCCAGAAAGGATGCTGTTTGATTACCCTTCTACGACTAAGCCATTAAAATTCATCACTGGCCAAAAATTCTCTGTCTGGCTCTGATTGGACTTTGTAACCAGGAAGCAGTGAGATAAACAAGCTTGTATGAGATACGCTCAACGTTGGTTTACGAGCCACAATTCAATGTTGAGAAGAAGATACTGATCAGAGAACAGCTTCCCAACACTCCCAGTATGAATATGAGGAAGTGGTACTGGGAGAAGTTGAACATCATTCATTTATGGTGACTGTTGAGTCGTATCAGTTTGAGCCTGACATTCACACAAGTCAGAGGTGTAACATTCAGCAAATCGTTGACCTCCTTTATACTTTGGTTCCGCCCTCTGAGCTGTCAATCACAACAGAGCCATTACGTCCGGAAAATTGTTCCTATCATTAGAATTAAATTCAAACTGGAATTTGATCTAAAAGGAGAATTTTAACAATGAGCTGAGTTTTACCTAAACTTCAAAACATTTTCACTTACATTCTGGAACATGTTTTGAATATGGACAAAATGTAAACAATTTTGGTGAACATGATGGAGGTTTATGTAAACTAGCTGGCCGATGCTGTCGATGGATGATGACATTTAGTAACACCGGTCTGGTCCTTTAATATGACTGTACATACTATGTATCCTTTGTGTTGTTTGTGTTGTATTGTCCACTGATTGTGTTTGTTGTGCTGGCTATACTACAAATTACCCCTCGGGCAGAATAAAGATGCCTTGAACCTTGAACCTTGAACCTGTATATGTGCAAGTCAGTGCTGTTAACATTTCAGTATTCAACAGCTGCAGCAGTGCTGCAGGTCTATCTCTGCTCTGATCCACTGAAGCCTCGGGGTTAGAGACATGAGTGGAGGGCTTGCCGCTGTAGCTCTGAGACCCTGGTCTCCCTCTGTGGGCCAGAAAGCTGGACTTGACCCAATGGGAGCCGAGCAGGGAGGGCTGTGATACTGCAAATAGCGTGTTAGGGCTATACGATCCTCTCATCATAAAAGAGCCACTCTGGTGTGAATGTGAGCGGCTGAGAAGCAAAGGAGAGCCTGAGAGTCAGTGAGCATGAGACAGAAAACCTGGAGTCATGAAGAATAAATCACTGAGCTAAATGAACAAGGGAATGAATGAAAAATGGGAAGGTGAGAGAGAAGAGAAAGTCAGTTAGACACAAAGAAAATGCTAAGAAAAAGGCAGGAGGAGGAGGAGGCAGAGAAGTGAGTGCTCAGCGTTGTAAGTAATGGCAACGTAGCGACCTCACTGCGGTGCTGCTCTGCACAGTGTCTCTGTGTGTGTGTGTGTGTGTGTGTGTGTCATACTTTCATGCATGTCAGTGGAAATGTGGTCCTACAAGCCCGAGGTCAGGCCATACATGTGTGGTGTCAGGGTGTGCATGTTTGAACTATAAACGGAGGCCGAGCAGTGATCCTACCCCACCCCCCCGATCAGCGGCCACCCTCGCCATCCGATGTGACACCCACAACCATTAAGAGTCCACGCTAAAATAGCTCCGGTACAGCTGTTCCGAGCCCCGGTGAAAGAGCTCTGCTTACAGCGGACGGCAGCGTCACATTCCTCACACAGAGGGGAAAGATGGGGGAGCTGCAGAGAGAGGTGGAGGAAGGAGGACATGGATCAACACAGAAAGAGAGAGAGGAGAGAACCAGAGACTGGACGACATTGTATTATAATCTTTCCAGATCGTTTCCAGAGTCTCTGCCTTCGTACGGTGACGTATCTCCAGTGAAACAGTATTCTGTTAGGCAGGCGGGAGGAATTTGATTTGATGGTTGAAAACATTAACTCACCACCTTCTCTAGCTCTGATTGGTTGATGTGAGGATGGATGTCACCATGTTATTCTCCAAATAACTTCAGAGTGCTGCAAAGTCCAAAGTCAACTTAATAATAATGAAGAAATTTGGATTTAATAATTTCCTAAACATTTTACCTCACAAAATATCCTGCTTCAATCCATATTTGTTGGCATTTAGCCTTTCAAAAACTACATCTTCCAACATTTAAATAGCAATGCAGCTGGGTGCCTATGATTAAATAAGAGACTAAATACAACCTGGACACGTTGGACACGCCCCTATATGGCGTTCACTTTAGACCATGTGATAGAACGTTCAAATAGAGTCTTACGTCTGCCTGATGCTGCTCTGAACATTGGGCCTCATTCACCAATATCTTCCTTAGTGTTTTCTTAAATGTGTTCTCCAGAAAGGTCAACGTCAACATCTTCTTAAACCGCTGACATGTTTGTATTTGTGTTGTTATCTTGATGATTCCCACATCTTTGTAAATTGAAAGCCAGTTCTTTCTAAGTAGCACATGTAAGCGCCAATGCCCATGGGAGGACAGGAAACTGCCATCTGCACACACAGTAGTCACACACAGAACTAAAGTTCCAACTAGAGAAGGAAGTAAAGAACACAGAAACAAAAATCTAAAGACGGTGGACAACCGGACTCCAAACGTAGGAAGGAAGGAGGAAGCCAACTGCTGCAGGAAGTATTGGAAACAAGATACATTGTATGTATAATGTTTTTGCAAGAATTAAAGCAGTTGTATTCATAGAGACCTTCTCTGGTTTGTAAAGCCACCTACTGTGTCCAAACACATCCAGCGTCTTTGATGCAGATTGTGCACTTGATGGTGGAGCGAGTACACGCGTATCGCTGATTGGACAACACCTACGGGTGAGTCTGAGGGTTGGTGAGTGATGTCATCAACCAGGGGGCCAGTTAGATCCTCCATCTCCTCCATAAGTCCTTATAGGAATAGAGCCAGTGTTCCTGGAATTTATAATGCATTCCTCCTTCCTTGTCTGAGGCACAAACCCACAGAACGGTTTAGTAGGAATGGTCTCTGGTCTGAATCTGGACTGAGATCGCTCAATGAGTGAAACTTTTTTATTTTTTATCTTTCATATGCCATGTCCTGTGATGACCGTGCCATGATTGGAGGGGGTTGGTGAGTTTGTAGATGCCATGTATCACCACATTTGTTATTTTATTTATTTAATTATTTGTTGTTTTTTTTCTGTGTTTTGTGTCCTATGTTTTTGTCCCTGATATCTGAAAATGTCAATAAAAATATGAATGACAAGAAATGTAATATATAGGAATGAATGCGTTCGTGTAGTGTTTTGTTTTATTTTAAAAGGCCATAATGCTTTTTAATATAATCAAAATAATAGTTGAACATGATTAAAAATGATAAACAAATATTATCGTAATTGCAATCCTACAATATTAAACAACTGAAGAAAGGAAGAAAACGCAATAAATCAATCAATTATTTTGAACAAACATGTCAGCACTCCAATGTGTGTAATTATGCTTTTAAATGTAATCATTAGTGAGTTAGGTCAATAAGAAGACATGCCAGAATCTTTGTGAAAACTGCGTAAATGAGATTTAAGAAGACATTTCTTCTGAAGAACGCTTGGTGAATGAGGCTCAATGTTGGTTGAAAACAAAGCGTTGGCCGTTTTCTGCTGAACATTAAATGCTGGTTGAAGAATCCAGAACAAACCTCCCACCAAGATTATTGCAGAAGATTTTAGGTGATTCTTAAAAATGTTTGAAAGGTGGTGTATAATACACGCAACATCACTCCTTTCATATAATTACTGCTGGAAACGCTAACTCACACTAGATCTTTTTCGGGAGTGACCAGCAGTTATGAAATAGTATGATATTCCAACTTATAAGTGATTGAATTGCTTTATAATGAGTTATAATAAAACATTCTGATTATTTATGACGCCTTAGAATCTATAATTATAGAATACTATAAGCAGAATCAACACATTATTTGTATGTCGGCATCATAGAACGTGGTAGCTACAGGAAACAGTCAAACTGGGAAAGATAGAGAGAGAGAGAGATCACTGATGTGGCTTAAAAGCAGAGAACAAGGTTTTTATTTTGAAGTAGTAACTGCAATATCATCTCGGCAGTGGCTGACCCCTGACCTCTAAAGCCTCCACAGAGTCCTCTCCCAAACTGGAGTCCTTAAAGCTCCCTTGCCTCCCGAGGGAACCGTGTACAGAGCAGGTGCTCTGTAACTTGCGCAGCCTTTATTACTCCCATATATCCGGATCCTTCAAGCCGCCAAATGTTGCTGATTCGAACTTTACCGTCTCAAATGTTCCATGGCGTTCCTTTCAAAAGCTCAGCAGTGTCTCCTCTGCAGACCTGCACACCTGACACTGAGTTATGCTGCTGTGGAAGTCTTTCACCCAACGCAGCATCCACTTGCTTTTATCGTGGGAGGTTGACTCCACTGCACTCGCTGTCACTTTAAATGCACCATCATGGTCGCACTTTCTATGATACCCATCTCTATAATGCATTATAAACATATACATGGTGTACGGACAAATAACACATTGTAAACAGCAATTATGAAGTACTATGATATACTTGACCTTAAAAGTCATTATCATAAAAATACTGTAATTATATGGTGCTTAATCACATGATAAGAATTTATAATGCCATAAAGAAAATGCAGCTCAGTCTTGCAAATACAATGCATTCGTTCAGGTTTGGTGTTGAGTTTACACTTGTTATGTGATGTTAAGGTAAGAATGTCCACTAAGGAGGGTTATTATTATTGACGAGCCTGCTCTCATTAAAATGATGTCTTCATACAACAAACCTGCATTGAGAATGACGTTTCAAGGGAAATGCATTTTGTCATAGATTAGGTTCACTTTTGACGATTCACAAATGTATTTCTAATGACTCAGCGGAAATCCACATGGAGAAGGTCTGTCAAGTCAAAAAATGCACAGGACCTCCACCAGGAGTCAAACCACAATGTTTTACTGAACCTAACCAAGTAGTTTTGGAGCCTAAACCTACTGATGCAGTTTTGAAACATTTTGTGTTGTCTTGTTCATTAAACATGTATTTCAAATTTTGACTCTTCGGACCGGAAGGAAATACGTTTCCATGGAAATGTGATTGAAGTGCAGTGAAGTTGAATGGGAAAGGCATTTTGTAGTAGTCATGTTCTTAACTTATGAACACAAACATGATGTTTTTTTCTCACGATAACCAAGTAGTTTTATTCCCTCACCCTAGCCAATCATATGATAGTGTTATGTGTGTGTTTCTGCGGGCGTGATACAAGGTTGATATGCATGAAACTTTATTTGGTTCAGTAATGTCGACATTTCATTCTGATCGGGTTGAGAAAGCCATCCCTTAATAACAAATGAAAATAAAATCTGCAAAATTGCATCTTCATTGAAATGTTTTGCATTATTTGCTGCAATGTTCATGTGATCAATCTACTTGGATGATTATTTTATATGCTGATTATTTAGACTCATGCCTTCCCATACCTTCTCTTATCGTGCTTAAATGACCTCAAATGATTCTGACTTCCATCCTCGTGATGTTGGTGTTCAGCTCAACCTTTTGAAGGGTCGATACATCTACCAGCACTGTTACTGTAGAAAGTAAAAACAGCTGATGGTGCGATTGTGTGATAGAAGTTTGAGTTCTGTGAAGTTCCTTTCCTTTTGTAGAATCCCCTGATATTCCACAGAAGTATGCAGTCAAATCAGTAACTATGTTTACATCCACTACAGTTTTTTGTGCCTATTCCTAAAAAGACAATATTCCCACTAATCCGTTTACATTGCTGATCTAATATTCCTGTTTATATGCAGACGTTCAAACTCCCGTGATGTCATTGACCCCATTCCTACAGCATCATCTGGTCCATTGGAGGAGCTCGCCGCCACGTCCTCATCACCGGGCAGTGAATCTGCACTGCAATAACAACATACTTACAACATAACTGAGTGGAGGTCTGTGTTGCTTCGTAGGGTGAATCTGTGTCCTCGCCTACTTTTAAATGATCTACGCATATGTTGTGCTTCTACAATAATTCTTACTTAAATTGGGGTTTAATCACACTTCCAAGATGGTGCCGTGATACCGTGAGTTGCTACAAGCAGATCTTACCCTGTAGGTTTGGTGTTTGTATGTGTGTGCGTGTGTATGTGTGTATGTGTGTGTATGTTATACATCACTCGACTGCCGATTGGCTACTGTACTGTACAGACTGGATGGACCGTTCCATGCCAACCACAAGCAAGATAGAGGTGGTGTATATTTCCTCATCATCAGCTCAAAGTGGACTGACATGGACAACGTAGACGTAGACTTGCTGGTGTCGGAACATCATCTCACTGAGCAGCAAAAAGTGTGAAAGTTAATTCTTGACATTGGAAAAGTCAAGGTGAAGCCTCTGAGCCATCCTCTGATGAAGACTGTGAGCTACAGAAAAGGCCTGTAAGTAAACATTGAGTTGTACGTAATCATAGTGTTTCGTGTTGAGAACAGAGTTTTCTCTGCCTAATCGTATGAATGTGAAACAACATGTGGAGGACATCTTAATAGCAATAATAATAGTCCAAAAGAATCCAAAAATAATGAAATTGCAGAGTTTGAAGAACTAGAATGCCTTCCAGCGACACCGAGCCGGTTGGAAGTTTTCTTTGAGCAAACATGACCTGAGCCACAACAAGCCTCTCGTTTCAGAAATGACGCTTTCCATATAACTAAACTGCACTTTCCATTATATTTTTGTTTAGACAAAATATTTTGTTCAGACTTGCTCAGACCTGAGGGGTATTCCACCAAACTTGTTAATTAAAGCAACGCTTACCTGGTTAAGCCTGGTTAGAACTAACGCCAACTTCCACTTGCGGCTAAACCCGTTCCATTAACGCATTTCAGCCGCGCCTTGTTGAGGCTAATTCAAGCCAGGTTAACGGTGTCGTGTGTTACGCCGTTCACTGGATATGAAGCCAGACCAGAACCATGTTCTATTATAATACTGACAGGGCTTTCCTGAACATGAGGATAGTGTAGAGGTAACACACCGGCTTCGCACGGGGCCGGTCAGGGTTCAATTCTCAACTATGGAAGTTTGTGAAATGTCTTTCTTTAGACGGAACTTTGTCTCTCTCTCTCTCTTTTTTTTATAGATAGGCCTAGTAAATGCATCTACATTGACCAACACATTTATCTCAACAATTCAATGAACACATTCAATGAACCTATTAATGAACTCACCTGAAAGGAATTTATGTGGCTGACATGCAGCAATGCCTTTGTTATTGGGAAAAAAAATTTAAGACACATCCTCGCCGGGTTGTGAACCTGGGCTGCCCACATCTGGGAGCAGGTGCATCACCACTCACCTAACTAGGGGATGAACAACATGTGAAATACATATGTATTTAGATAATATGGCCAGTCGGTGGTCAGGAAATAAACGATTTCTTTATATTTTTATTTTGAATACATTGCATGTATTCTTAGACACTTGATGAAAATATAGTCCGTTTGTACTTAAAGTATGTCATTTTGGTCATTTTTTCACGTGACAAAATCACGAGGACTAGGCTTGGCGGAACCTTCTGCTGGTACAGTTGTTTATGAGAGACGGACTTCTCTGAAACCCCCGCTAAAGTAAGCCTGATGGTTAGCCTGCCCCGGAGCAGGCTAGTTTGGTCAGATAAATTCCCATGGTTACTTAGCGGAGAGTGCCTCAAGTCATGTTGATGGAACGCAACTCTCACTAAAGTTAGCGAGGCTTATCGAAATTAGCCCGGCTTTGCGCTTAGCTAGTTTGATGGAATACCATTCTGTTCCAAAGAAATTAGTGCTACAACAAAAGCAAACGTAATCCACAACAAAATATGATTTACAAAATATGTAAATCACAAAGCAGTTTGCTTGTCTTTTGAACCATCTGCCCACTGATAAACAAACTCCCTGACTTCTTGTCGGTTTTATATAACAATGTAGTTTTATATGATGATGTGTTTACAAACTGTTTTTTTATATAAATATTTGTCATATAACAAGATAACTGTTAACAAGGGAATTTTTACAGAATTTCATTTCATTGGGACTTTAACTAGCTCAGTCCCTCGTTCCACGTTAGTTTGGTTATGGCTATGTACGTTCGTACAGTGGGAACAGTTGATACAATGTGTTTTAAGGAGCGCCCTGTTCATGGAAGAGCCATTGGTAAGAGAAATATGAGGCCAACACACTGACTAACTGTCTGTGGAGCCGTGGAGTGCATACGGTAAGAAAGAAAAACAGCCTCACCAACAGTATCGCTGGAAATTGATTGCTCCCTTTTAAAGCGCTGCACTCAGACCTGCTCAGTTAACAACCAAGTCACCCTCTCCTCCCTTCCCAGACTACTGTACTCTCTCCCATTCAGCCGGTCCAGTGTAAGGTTATCTATAATGAATGAGATGTGTGGGAGAGACACCGCACATATTAATAAAGCTTTACCTTCCACGTGTGGAGGGGAAAGAGAAGAGACCACGAATAAACACGAGCAAAATTAAAACCAAATGAGTATTACATTAGGCATGTAAAGGGCAGCATCGTCTGCAATTGCTTGCACTTTATTCATGAAGGTGCTTAAGGAATTACATGGTGTGATAACACTGGAAAATAAGATATGGGAAACTTGTTTAGAAGTCCCAGCAAACAGTTCCCCCCTCTCTCCATCCATCCATTCCTCCATCCTCCATGTCCCCCGGGAGTGTTGCCCACAAGACAGAGTGCAGAGAAAAGCCTCGGCGTCGCCCTCGCTAGATACAGAGAGTCCATGAATAGGTCAAAGGTTGTTAATGAATGTTGTTTTCCTCCTCTGCTGATACTGTCCATTTGCTAAGCCCTTGTGTTTAAAGCTGTCAAGTGGCGAGCCAAAACCATTACGGCCTTGGGATAAATACAGAGCATTCCCAGTAATCCTGCTCTGCTGCTGCTGCTGCTGCTGAACCTGCTGCAGGGGCTGATGCTGTCAAAGTCACCGGGCCGCCGTTTGAGGACAAAGAAATTGGGTTAAATCAGGAGAAATCTATGATGCACAAACAAACAAACACACACACATGCACACACGCACACACACACACAAACTTGCGCTGCATGCAGGAAAACAGGAAATGGCAGAATGTGTATAAATACCCACATCATCAACAGTGCTGTGGAAGACAGTGTTTTGGAGCTTTGTGCTCATAAATCATACTGAATGAGAGAGAGAGAGCGAGAGGGGGGGAGAGGGAGAGAGAGAAATTGAGGATATGCTGAAACTCACTTGGCTAGCTGCTTTTTTACTATTTCACCCCCCCCATTTCCTCTTCTATTCCTTCCCTTCCATTTTCATCATGGATTATTCCCTCCAATTCCCCTCCTTGTCCTCTAACCCTCCTCTACTCTTATTGTCTCTCCAACCGTACAGCTTTTCTCTCTCTCTCTCTGTCCTGGTACAACTGATAGCAGGTACAAACTGGCCCAGCCACTACCAATCCATCTCAACACGGACCTGCAATCTCTGATATCCGGATTTACCCCCCCCCCCCTTCACTTACCTGCACCAGTCGTCCTTCCTGCCCTCCATCACTACACCTTGACTCTGCCACTATCCTTCTACTGCCGCTCCCCACTTCCCTCTTCCATTATCCATTAATCTCTTCCCCAGCACCCTCTGTTCTCACCATTCCCTTCCACTGAACACAGATAGGAGACATCCCTTGTCTGTCCAGCACACATCCATCTCCGGCTGGAGCTCCGGTCTGCTGGAACTACAAAACACTGAGGCCCACATTCAACAAAATGTGTGCATCAACAAGAGTGAAATAAATGGTACAAATATGATAAGGTTAAAAGTATTGTAATGGAGAAAGGACCTGTATTCATAAATGCCTTTCCACTCTAAAAGTGTGTTACCATTTACAAACACACACACGCACACACACATTCAACCACTGATGGCACAGGCTGCCATTTGTGACACCTGCCCATCGGAATCCAATCTAAAGCTATGTTCACACTAAACAAAGTGTTCACCTTGTGGTTCTCGCCCCAGTTTTACTGCAGCATTTGTGTTAATTCATGGAATTAATGGGTTTGAAGGGGGCTTCCCGCCACCTAGACCCCAACCAGGTCTCCGTTTTTGTTTCTAAAGGCGGGTCCACACCGCACCGACTGCCCGACTCGTGAAGTTGGGCTACTTAACATGGCAGACTCGAACAACGACTTGGGCGGTTCACACCTACGGAACTACAGCCGACGCCATACGTTACGCGCTTGCGCGAGATGTAATGTCTCCAAAACAACAGGCGGCGCTAATCTGTATTGTGCGCCAAAAAACACGAAAACCGGAAGTAGGCGGTCCTCCCTAGACCACCTTCTTCGATTCTACTGGTTATCTGGTATGTTTACCATCGTCACTTCCGGGCTTCACTGATTCGCTAGTCAAGCTGCTAGCCTCCACCAATCAGAATGGTAAAAGAGTCACCGACTCGCATGGCGGATTACACATTTGAATCGGCTGAAATGAACGCCGACGTGGGCCGATTCGAGAGACCACACCAAGCAGACTCATGTCACGGACGCCGACTCTCTCAAAGACGCCGATTTTCGGTCCGGTGTGGACTCGCCTTAAGTTGTTCGCGACCACAAACATTTTTTTTTTCTATTTCTGTCCCACCCATTTGTTTCATAGTACGAAATGTTACGTGTGTGTCGTTGAGATCAAAATAAAGGCAGAGTTCAGATCAGTGTGGTCAGAGCAAAGTGGGAAAAGAGCCATTAGCAAGCTACGGACACAGGTAGCTCCAATGAATTTCACTGAATTTGTTCTTAATTTGTTGTTATTGTCTTTATTACGAGAGCACTGAATGGCATATGACAGAATACATCATCCACATTGTTAAGGAAGTGTGGGATTGGATTAAGAGCAGCAGACCTTGAGACGATCATCTAGCCGGATCAAACGCCACAGAAAGTGAGGTTGACTGCCCCATGAGAGGGATGAGACCTACGGCTACTCCACTACCCAGCATGCTCTTGGCTGTCTGATTTTGGTTGCAGGAAAAAGTTGGATGATAAGAATAACCGAGCAACAGGAGGTCAGTGACAGTCAGTGACTGAATCCACATCTTTATAGAGTCCTTGTTCGACTGTGGATTCATCCCGGATCAAACTGACGTTGCCGGGCCGACCTCAGGACAAAGGACAAGACTATGGTGGGATGAGAGGAGGTAGACTCTGTGTTTACATCAATGATACTTGGGGCTCCAAGACCCATCCATCCATCCTCTACCGCTTATCCTGCATTCAGGGTCGCGGGGGGGGGGGGGCTGGAGCCGATCCCAGCTGTCATTGGGCGAAGGCAGGGTACACCCTGGACAGGTTGCCAGTCCATCGGGGTGCAGCAGGGCCGACATGTAGAGACAAACAACCATTCACGCTCATATTCACACCTACGGGCAATTTAGAGTCATCAACCAACCTATCCCCATGCATGTCTTTGGACTGTGGGAGGAAGCCAGAGAACCCAAAGAGAACCCACGCTGACATGGGGAGAACATACAAACTCCACACAGGAGGAACCCGGGGCCGGCCCGGGAATCGAACCCGGAAGGCTGTGAGGCGACAGTGTGACGCGACAGTGCTACCCACTACACCACCGTGCAGCCCAGGCTCCAACACGTTTCCCTGATATCACATATTTACTGTTATGATGCATGAAAGGGTATCTGGCCAGAAAATTGTTTTCGTTGCTGCTGTTTACATTCCTGCTGATGCAAATTAAAAAACTGCCCTACAGGAAGGAACCACTGCTGTACCATGTTTTATTTGTCAGGTTTTCCCTGTGAAGTAAATAGGCTACAACTGTGTTGCACAAGAAGACATTATTTAATTAACACATATCAAATCTTTTCATATTAGTTTTATTATAATAAAATACATTTTTAGAAAATAGGGGGAGGCAGGAAAGCTAATTTGTGCAGGGTTTGCCCCCACCACCAGCACTGGAGAGGAGTTAGGGTTGTAGAAAGGCACTTTCTATTATCTCGCTGCCTCAGCCCCGGCAGCAGCCGCCCTCAGTCCAAGGCCTGCTGTATCGGCCCTATATCTCAACACATTCTCCCAGCCAGTACCCTGCAGCCTTTTCATCATCAGCAAGCGTACCGCCTCTCATAATATCCTCAGGAGCACCCCCAACCCCCAACCCTCCAGCTCTCCCACCTTTCTTCTTTATAATAGCCTCACTCTGCTCCGCTCTATCATTCTGTTAATATTTTGTTCATCTTCCGGGAAGTGGATGTGCACCTTGAAGAAACTTTTGTCCCAGAGGTAAAAGAGTTTCTATTAGGTCTGGTGATGACTGGAACTGGTAGTCCGCATGCACTCTTCGTCTGAGAACTCTTATGCCTGACGGCAGCACATCACCCGCACGCACACACACATTAAAAACACAGGAGACACACTTACTTGCAGTCTCGAGCACCCATGGAGATGAACACATTAAATGCATGCACGTAAATGGAGGCACATTTAACTTACACATACAGACACGTGCAGCTGTAGACAGCCAGTTTGTCACCATCTCTAAAGTCGGGGGTTTCCATCTTGTGGAGTGACTTACTAATTTCAGGACCTTGAATAAAGTGTTGGTGATAAATCAGAGGTGCCAGCACCAAAATATACACAGATTCATCACCGGATTAGCACGCTACTTTTATTCATCTCTATTTCTCTGTCTTTGTCTCTCTTTCTCTTTCCCACACAGGCACACATATGGAATTATCCTTGCACTGCCGATCCCACTGTCTGGGATATCACTACATTTCTCACACTTTTGTTCAACTGCAATTGGCCTTATGACCACTGACCACTGAAGGGCCTGGAATTCAGGCCACAACATGAACTTCTCTGGACAACACGTACAAGACATGACAAGAATGAATGTATTAACTGATTATTAAACTAATAGAATGTGTTACAGCTGAGCTTGGCAATGGTGATATAAGGCTGAGGGAACATAGGGCTGAGGGAACATAGGGCTGAGGAAACAGGGCTGAGGGAACACAGGGCTGAGGGAACACAGGGCTGAGGGAACACAGGGCTTAGGAAACAGGGCTGATGGAACATAGGGCTGAGGAAACAGGGCTGAGGAAACAGGGCTGAGGAAACACAGGGCTGAGGAAACAGTGCTGAGGAAACAGGGCTGATGGAACATAGGGCTGAGGAAACAGGGCTGAGGGAACAAAGAGTTGAGGGAACATCGGGTTGAGGGAACATAAGGCTGAGTGAACAGAGGGGAGGGAACAGAACTGAGGGAACATAGGGTTGACGTAACATATGGTTGAGGGATAGGGCTGAGGAAACAGGGCTGATGGAACATAGGGCTGAGGAAACAGGGCTGAGGAAACAGGGCTGAGGAAACAGGGCTGATGGAACATAGGGCTGAGGAAACAGGGCTGAGGAAACAGGGCTGATGGAACATAGGGCTGAGGAAACAGGGCTGAGGAAACAGGGCTGATGGAACATAGGGCTGAGGAAACAGGGCTGAGGAAACACAGGGCTGATGGAACAGGGCTGAGGAAACAGGGCTGAGGAAACATAGGGCTGAGGAAACAGGGCTGATGGAACATCGGGCTGATGGAACAGGGCTGAGGAAACAGGGCTGAGGAAACACAGGTCTGAGGAAACACAGGGCTGAGGAAACAGGGCTGATGGAACATAGGGCTGAGGAAACAGGGCTGAGGAAACAGGGCTGATGGAACATAGGGCTGAGGAAACAGGGCTGAGGAAACATAGGGCTGATGGAACATCGGCCTGATGGAACAGGGCTGAAGAAACAGGGCTGAGGAAACAGTGCTGATGGAACATAGGGCTGAGGAAACAGGGCTGAGGAAACAGGGCTGATGGAACATAGGGCTGAGGAAACAGGGCTGAGGAAACAGGGCTGAGGAAACAGGGCTGGTGGAACATAGGGCTGAGGAAACAGGGCTGAGGAAACATAGGGCTGAGAAAACATAGGGCTGATGGAACATCGGGCTGAGGGAAACAATGTCACGCCGGTGAGGTTTGTCTTGTCTTGGTTTTTGTCTTGTCATTATTTTGGAAGTAACTCCCCTCTCTTCTCAGGTCACTTCCCAGCTAGCAATTTTTGGTTCTAAAAACATTCTGACAATGTTACCTATAATGTTGTTACAATGTTTTTAGCGGGAAGTTTTCTTTAAGTTCCCGGAATGTTCTGGAAGAACGTTCTATAAAAACATTCTAAAACTGTTTTGTAATAACCTTCTTAAAATGTTGAATGAAAATATTGCCATAACATTATACCATAATGTTTTAATAATGTTTTTAGCGGGAAGTTTTCTTTAAGTTCCCGGAATGTTCTGGAAGAACGTTCTATAAAAACATTCTAAAACTGTTCTGTGATAACCTTCTTAAAATGTTGAATGAAAATATTGCTTTAACATTATACCATAATGTTTTAACGACGTTTTTAGGGGTAAGTTTTCTTTAAGTTCCCAGAATGTTCTGGAAGAATGTTCTATAAAAACATTCTAAAACTGTTTTGTGATAGCCTTCTTAAAATGTTGAATGAAAATATTGGTTTAACATTATACCATAATGTTTTAATTATGTTTTTGGGTTAAGTTTTCTTTAAGTTCCCAGAATGTTCTAAAAGAATGTTCTATAAAAACATTCTAAAACTGTTTTGTGATAACCTTCTTAAAATGTTACAAATGACTGCTACAACATTATACCTTAATGTTCTTTAAAATGTGTACAGCTGACAGTGTGATGAGAATGATACCACTTCAGGACTGGGTGACATGCTTTGGAAAAAAAATCTATAAATGTTAAATTACAATATTTAAACAATGAAATATTATGACATCACCATTCAATTTCAAATTTAAAGTTTTCTGAGTGACCACTACTACTACTACTTCAAGATAGAATTGGAATATGAACCCATGTAAATGTTTCACAACACTTTATTCAAAACACAGAGAGAGCTGGCAAACACACTTTTTTTTTCCAGACAAAATTCCTTCAACAGAAAGAGAGAGCTGGCAAACACTTTTTTTCCAGACAAAACTCCTTCAACAGAAAGAGAGAGCTGGAAAACACCACTATTACACAACTTTTTGCCATGTGCCAAGGCACATTCAAAAAGTTTTGCCTAAAAACACAGATTTCACTTTTTATTCATTATGTAAGGGATCTGAGGTTTCAAGCAGTTTCAATAATTATGTTCAAATATACGGTAGTAATATCAATATGTCATATTGAGGCATAAAAATCACAAAGATTGAGATCTTTGCTAGGTCTCAAACTGGGAGTAGAAACCATACAAAAAAAAAATGACACCTACGAACTACAGGGTATAATTTCAGGTCCATGAATTTTTTCTTTCCCTTTCTCCCCTTCAAACTGTACAATGCCCAAAGGGCATTGGTCCCGAGTTTTCTTAGCATCCGCCTCACTGTGTCCCCTGGAGTGGCACCTCCCAGCAGACACAGGTAGTCCACCTGACAAAAGAAACAATAAAGATGATTAAGCATACAGTATTACCTATAACAATTCCACTAATCAGTATGGTTACATGTACTACTGTTGTTGTCCCAATGTACTGTCCATGCACAGGGAGAAAACTGTGCATAAATAGCCATAGTATTTGACCCGGCTAAAGTAGGTGCAGTTCACACTGACCATTGGACAAACAGGCACACGAGCAGCAGACTGCTTGCATAAGAATTTGTAAAACCAAGGAAAACTTTACATCTCTGTTTATTTCATATGCACACTGTGCCCTACTTTTGGTATAAATGTGATGCATGCTATTCCTCGTGCTTATGGTGATATCTGAGAACACTGCATGTGGATTATGTGCAGAATTCTAGGCCAAACAGGGTCCAGTCTGCTTTATTTACACGCCAGAGTAAATTGAGTTGCAATTGTTTTATCCAGGTGTGTAAGCCTGGTACGAAGTCTCCAGACCGGGTCTTAAACTTCTTCTTACCTGAGTGCAAAAATTATGATTTAGTGTGATTTAAGCTGGCCTAACATGTTCTTGTGTATTTTAAAAGGACGTTTTTAGTCAGCCCAATAATTTTTTTCAGGGGTTTTGTTTTTTACCTCGGAGTGGCCATTACTCTATTATTCCTATCTCGGTTTGTCGATACAATTCAACCAATCCAATCAACGAACAAACGTGCTGGCCAATTACAGGAGTTGGGAGGCGGGTCATTGAGTCAGACTCATGAGAGGGACGCTGTTAGTACTTGACGTTCATGGTCGCAGTTGCTCATAGAATCGCTAGTTAGCTGTGGTGTTCGGTATGGATATCCGTATTATTTTCCCCAAAAATACGCGGACAAGTGACGACGCGAACGGGAGCGAGCAGGAAGCACCGAAGTCAACAGTCACACTGGAGTTAACATTCATGCTAGGAGAGCTAGCTGCCTAGCTGCTGGAGCTAGCGCTCCCAGTATGAATGTTTACTTCAGTGTTCAGGTTGACATCAGTGCTTCTGTTTCCAGTAGAAGTGAAGCTGTATGGTGTTATCTGAATGCCACAAACCTTATTGATGTTCTTGAATTAATGCTTGAGTTGAATAAATGGACACAGCACTACACTATTGTTTGTTTGCCGTGCAATGGCTTCGCGTCGCGGCAAGTTTTGAGAGACGGGGCGCCGCCTCCCGCAAGCTGTCGAAAATCTTTTAAAATGAACGTTGTCGATCTAAAATAAAGACGGATTCAGCAACTGCATAGCTTATTTCTCGCATAAACATTTCGGTGCTGACCGAAATGACCTAAATGTGCTAAAATAACGTTAATCACCTATGACTATACGATAACGTTAGTTAACGGTTAGCTAACAGTTTGACAAAACCATCACTGTACATTAAGGGAATGAACACAAACACTGCGTTAGGTTATGATTTTACAAAGGGAAGGGAAATGAATTCTTACCTGATACAGCAGAACAGTTATGTAGTGAAGTCCAAGTAATAGCTGACCAAACAGATCCGCCTGACTCTTCAACTGTGTCCATACTCCACGTTTCTGTTCTCCGTTGAAATCCCACAACTCAGATTCGCTCCAAATGAAAACATGGCGAGCAGATGTAAAATAGTCCAGGTAATAATCCAGGTAATACGTTAGTGGTCAGGTAGTCCACTAGTGCACGACTGCCAGCGCGTACCCATTCAAACTGACGTATTTTCAAAAAGAAGGCGCGCACAGTTGTCATTGGCCAGTTTTCGTGATGACAGCCACATCAACCAATCATATTCAAAGCAACACGGCAAGACAGCCAATAGCAATTGTATCAGCGTGGTATCTTTTTCTTTATCAAGAAAAGATGATAAAGAAAATAAATGTTATTTTTATTCGTAGGCGGGTATATATTTAATTACATAAGTATATATCTCTCTCTCTTTCTCTCTCTCTCTCTCTGTCTGCACAGACAGCCTGACCTGTACGTATTTTTGTTAGAATCATTGCCATTATACAGAATTACAGAATTAAAGTGCTCACTAGTCTAATACTATCGAGTCTAATCCAAAATCTATACAAGTACTTTCATACATACCACATAGTACTAGTGAACTAATAAGATTTACCTTAATCTTACAGAGAAAAACGTTAGTATGGTCATAAATCTTAATATAATGAGCTACATATTTAATTACAGAGTTTGAATGTAAAAGTACACATAAATCTAAAACTAATAAGATTTACCTTAAAATTACAGAGAAAAACATTAAATTGTTAGTATGGAAATAATCCTTCATATAACAAGCTACATATTTAATTGCAGGTTGAATGTATAGTTTGCAAATGTGAAAATAATAAGATTTACTGTAAAATTACAGAGAAAAGTGTTAAGATTGTTTTTATGGACATAAACCTTTTTATTACAAGTTACATATTTAATTATAGAGAATTACTGTCATTTTACAATCATTTGTATTTTATTTAAGAAAACGGAAAGATCATGTATAATTAATATAGTATTTTTCTGTAAAAAAATGAGAAATAAATAATTTGTCATTACTGTCATAATACTTAAAATAACAGGCAGATTGTTCGTTTACTGATAAAGTCTGTAATTTTACAGATTTGTACACTATTTTCAAAGAACAGAAAAACTACTGTAAAAAATTAGAGTCATATACCGTAAAATTAGGATTTTATTTTGCAGTGTATACCATCCAATTCTTGCTAAATACATTTTCAATCTTTCTGAAAAAATTTACAATATTTTAGAGCCATGGTTGATGAGGCAACTATCAGAATTTTATCTTAAAAACTTAATTTTCTAGAACATTTTGAATTCTGCTATCATGGGAACAACTATACCCAACATCACCAACATTTCCATGCTGTCAAGATGCAATTTATGTTTTATGTTTATTTGCGGAAATGTTCTGTAGGTGAACATTCAGTAATCCATTAACTTTAAGAATATTTTAGACAAATGTTCTATGTTTGTTAATTTATCATATTAAAACAATGTTTTGGAAAAAAACATTGCAGAATCTGAGGTATCAATAACATCTTGAAAAGATTTTCCAAATGTTACATAGAAAATGTTCTTCATGAGATATAATTTATCATTGTGGGGACATTTCATTAATAACATTGCGTAATCTGTTACCTAAACACTGTCCCTAAAATATCCTCAGAATGCTATAGCTAAAACGTTCTTCCTTTGTTCATACATGACATTACAAAAACATGCTATTTGTTATAAGAGGCATCAATAACATCCTGCAAACATTTTCAAAATATTGCTTTGTGTATATTCTTCGTTTATCATCATATAACATTATAAGAATGTTTTATAAACTACATAGTATAATCTGAGGCTTAAAAACATATGGAAGACGTTTTTTTAATGTTTGTTTTAGAATATTCCTTTGTTGTTTTTCTGTAACATCGTGGAAATGTTCTGTAGGTGAACATTCAATAATCATTAACTCAAGAACATCCTCAAAACATCCTAAGCATGTTTTAGACAAATATTCTACATTTGTCAATATATCACATTACAGAAATGTTTTGGAAAAGAACATTGCGTAATCTGAAGTATCAATAACATCCTCAAAACATTTTCCAGATATTACTTCGAAAATGTTTTTAATGTGATATTACATAACATTGTGAAAACATTTTATAAATAACATTATGTAATCTGTTACCTAAACATTGTCCCTAAAATATCCTCAGAATGCTATAGGTAAAACGTTATTCCTTTGTTTATAAATGACATTACAGAAACATGCTATTTGTGATATGAGGCATCAGTAACATCCTGAAAATATTTTTAAAATATTGCTTTAACAATATTCCTTCTTTATTATTGCATAACATTGTCAGAATGTTTTAAAATAACATATTGCAATCAGAGGCCATAATAACATCCTGAAAACGTTTTTAAAATTATTTTTTGAGAATGTCTTTACTTTGTTGTTATGGAACATTGTGGTAATGTTTTATAGAGCAACAGTCTATAATTTTTTACCTCACAGACATCCCCAAAACATCCTTAGGATGTTACATCTAAAACATTCTATCTTTGTTACCATTCAACAATACAGGGACATTATTTAAAATAATAAACATCATTATAATGTTATTTGAAGATTAAATGAAAATGTTTTTTAAGAACTTTAACAGAACCTGTAGGGAATGTTAGCCAATGGTGTGGGAACGTTCCCTGCTAGCTGGGTTGCCCTTCCTCATGTGTTAACTTAAGCGTTAACCCTGGGTTTTCCGTCCTACGACGCTGGTTCACTTCTTACCGGGGTAAATCGCCATGGTTACTTACGCTGTGGAGCTAACCTGCTCCGGAGCAGGTTATGTTCCTGATAAGAGATCAACGTGGAGAAACACACCGCCGACTGACCAATCAGCTGTCTTGGTGTGCCGACATAAAAAAAAAAAAGAAGCTCGGTGGATTGTGAGAGGGTCTGGTAGGAGAACTATAGAGTGTACAGAGACCGGCAAAACCCTTTTTCTGTCCCTGACGATGTTTTATATGAGAGATACAGATTCTCATCGGAGGGAAAGACTTTTCTGTGTCAGCGTACAGCCTACTGACCACTTTGAATTATGTTTTTATATTTATTTGATTTGCTCCCAAGTCCGTTTTACACCGCCGGGATTGCAGCTGAAAGAATGAGGCTGATATTGTCATAAACCACGTTATAAGAATACATCCAAGCAACAAATTCATTATTTTAAAGTTATATGTTTGGCCTTTTATTGCTGAAGGACATCATAAGAGTTAAAGGGACTAAAGAAAGAGTGACGACATGATTTAAAAGACGGACGCAGGGCGGATTCGAACCCGGGCCGCTATAAGGAGCCTCGCAACACGGGTGGGTAACTCTACCACTAAGCTATCAGCGAAGTTACCATTGGAGTCAAACCAGTCAGATCTAGTAGTGTCCTTATGATGGGGCAGTCATATTATAGTACTACTAATACTATTAATAGGACTTCCGCATCCACACAGTCGGCGAGTTTTTGGCAGCTGTCCTTCCTGCATTTGGCAGATGAAACTGTTGCCTTTTGCTTCTATTATATTTTTAACTTTTTCGTATTTCTGTATGATTATGGTTCGCTCCTCGTACGTGAAATACGCCGCTCCGCTGCCGTAGACTGATCCATGTTTGTGATTGGTCAAATGCTGCAAACGCCGCCTCTTTCATGTGCACGCGCTCATAGCTGGGTTGAGTTAACGAGTTGATAACCAGCTTCGTGTGACCGCTTATCTCCGATAAACCCTGGGTATGTTGAACTCGCTTCGTAGTACGGGCCCCTGGTCTGATGTCATCCCTGATCCCTGATTGTTGTCACCTGTTGCTCGTTATCCCTCTGTGTATTTAAGTCTGCGTCTCCCCTTGTCTTGTGCCAGTTAGTTTCGTCCTTCGTCACATCAAGAGCCACAGCCAAGTTTGTATTTTTGCGTTCCTGTTTTTTTTCATGTGCATTATTTTTCATAGCCTGTTTTTCCTCCCTGTGGAGGGGTCTTTTGTTTGTTTTTTGTTTTTATTAGAAATAAAGCCTGTTTTTTCTGCCAGTGCCCTGCACCTGAGTCCTCCCTCCTTGCCCGATCCTGACACATAGGGCTTGACACACTCCTATTGTCGAGCCCCTGGTTACTAAACAGTCAGTCAAAATAAAAATTGGATAACCCTGTATATAAATAATACTCAAGGACATAAAATCCTTCTTATGCAGGGTTCAAGGTTTCATTATGCCTATGACTGAGTCATGCTATCTTTATTAGGTTTACAATATGTATTATGTTCTCTACAATATAGCAGCCTTCAAAGACCCACTCAGAGCAGAATATACTTCTTGGTCATTATGAATGGATGATAACACAATTACATTTTCTCTTTAAAGGATACCTCCTCGTCTGGTCATTGTCACCCAATTTGGCAATTGTTGTATTTTGTTCAGAATTCTCAGATATGGCCCCTCTCCAAATCAGAATAAAGCTGTAGTTTAACATTTACAGCATTTAGACAACTAAACACTTTTGTAGCTCAAACACACAAGTATTGGAAAAATAATATTTTGGTTTAGTCTGTGATTCTTCATAATATGTTTAAAATAACTGCATTCAAGTTCAATATGAGCACAGCTACGTTTGCAGAGTTTGTAGAATGTATTAGTGTAAATGGGAGGAAACTGATAACTGTAATATGAATTTTCCCTGGAACACCTTTGATAGTGGACTGATCATGATGCCACTACAAAACCCGAACCATAATAAGGTGTGTGAGGCTGAAAAAACAGGACTTGTTGCTGTGTGGCTGTCATTTCGTCACAATCAAGCATTACAAAAGCAAAAAAAAAATAATAATAATAATAATAGAAGAAGAATAAATTAAACCCAGGTTGAAAATATTGAATGATCCTTTACAGTAACTGTCTTTCCAATGCTGTGTGTCCACGTGGCACCTTTTTCTTGCAAAAAAGCGTCTGCAGGGTGTTGATGAGGCTTCATCCCAGGTTTAAGCAATATTTCTTTGACAATAATATCTTACATATCACTACTCTAACTACTGTTGTATGATAGACGAGCATCGCCCCTTTGATTTTAGACATTATTTTCTACAATGAGGATGCTGCTCCATACTCTGTGTGATCAACTTGTCAGCGCTCAGTGTCACAGCTGTAAGACAACGATCTGCGAGACAGCCTGTATGGCGTCTCTCTGGCCAATCTGGACCCACCAATGGGCTTTTCAGACTTTGTTTGATAGTGTCTGTCCGACAAACATATGAAGCTAAGGACACAGTAAAAACAAGTTTCTCCTCCATTTTCTACAGTGATGTCACCATCACTTTTACAAAAAGTAGATATTCAACTTGAAGTGCTCGGAGAGGCCACATTAAAAAGGCGCTCCAAAAAAGTCACTGGGTATGCACTTTTTTCTAGGCGGCCGCACTCTCTCCCCAGTGGGAACTATAGAAAAATACGCTATGTGGACACAAGCCCAACGTTTTCTCAATTAACTCTGTCAGGTAAACACAACATTGTTAACACAGCACTTTGAGTAAACTGTGGTACGACTCCCCCTTAAGAATAATGTTGATTTTCTTTTAATATATACATAACACTTAATTATAAATACAATATGCACACAAGGGAAATGCTCAAGTAAACACATTGATAGTGATATTAAGTCATAACAGAATACAACTTTTACTATAACACTAAACACTAAATGTAAAATCTTGATAAGGTCTCATCTTCCCTGCGACACAGCACTGGTTGAAAGATTCACTCAGATGAATTAGACCTCAGACACTTTGTTTTGGAAATGATACATTTTGCCCACTGATATCCAAACACACATCTCTAGTAGATGTCGTCATCGTGATGTCACCTGATGGTTTGTGGACTACGATTTTGAAGCCTCGAGTTCCACATTTTGGCCGTTGCCATGTTGGAATATTTGCAACCAGTGAAGGAAGTGACCATATTTGGACTGCGGAGGAGTGACGAGTGAATCTAATGAACACAAGCAGCAGAGCGGATCCCTTACTGGATATGGATCCATCGGGATTCTGGTGTGAAGCTGCTAATAAAGTTAGCTTCATATTGCTCTTTAACAACTTGTGTACAATCCACAGTGAAGTCTGGTTTTATATGGTTAACTTTTTGCTTTTTTGGCCCCTCGGAGGATGAGTCATCACACTTTTGAAAGCGTAACAGAAATTAAAGACGGTCGTTTCACTAAGATGTTAAAGCCTTGCTTCAGGATTAAGTAGCAAATCAGTTGAAGATTAAAAATAAAAATGCCTTGGTGGTGCAAAACAGACAGTTACAGTTGTTTCTGGCAGATATGTGGGAAATAAGGGTTTTGTATTAGTTAGTATTAGTTCCATCAATTTGTGTCCATTTGTATACCACATTTTGAGGGAGCATGCAGATCAGAGCAGCAAAAAAAGAAGTCCTAATGAAGAAAATGTGCAAACACTCTGGCATATGCTGTTTTAAATCAGACTAAAATTGCAATGATTGCAATAGTCCTGAAGCAACGAGACATGATAAGACAAGTGCCACATTTGTACAAAGCCTCGCCGGCTCTTGGCGACAGCCGCTACTTGTGTGTTAGCTTTCTCACGCTCAATTGGTTGTGAGAGACACTGATACACAGCGATCCGCCCCTAATGGACTGTACTCTGCCGGGAGTCCTAATTCACAGAGAAAATGATCACCTGGCGGCGCTCGGCTCCGAGCGAAGGAGAATGAATGAACAGATGTAGGAGGGGAGCGAGGTAGCGTGTTAACACACACAGCGCTATCGCCAACCACAGCTGCAGCTCTGATCTCTCGCAGCCCTCGACATGCTCAGCTCCCTCGGCCCTCCTTCACAACGCCTCTCTCCCCCTCTGACTCCATACTACCGCCTCCCTCCTCCCCATTGCTACATTTGAATGCTTTGCATCGCTCAGCTCTTTCTCCCTTCCTCACAATACAGGCATTCTTGATCTCCCGTCTTACAGTTTTCATTTGCTAATTCCCCCTTTTCTCCCCTTCTTTATTTTCCCACTCTGTCTTTCTCTTTGTCTCTGCCCCTTTCTTCCTCCCCCTCTCTGTCCTCGAGTGGCCAGGAGAATGATTATGCGAAGCAGTACTGAGATCCATCAATGTGTCACCTGCTTGTTCCTCAAGTCCCCTCTGAGACCCCCCCTCACACGCACACACACACACACACACACACACACACACACACACACCACACACGCACACACACACACACAACACACACACACACACACACACACACTCGTCACCCTCCTCCGGCCCGACCGGTGGTGCATTAGCATAGCGGAGAACCGCGGCGAGATGAGACGGGCGTTCGCTGACATTAGGGATAATTGAAACTTGCCTTGATTTAACATTGTTCGTATTGGTTGTTGTCTTGCTATAATGCAATGCTGTATCTGAGATCAAGTGGGTCCAAAGACGAGAGAGAATGTAAAAGTGTCACATGACCTTGCTATTGAGACGGTTATACATGTGGGTGAAACAAAGGGCAAGTCAATGCTATTCTCAGCCAAAGGAACAAGTCCATGTAGACACAAAATACAGTTTGGCCCGAAGCCATGGACTTCCTCCCTTTACCCCTCTGTCTTCTAGCAGGATTTACTCTCACCTGACTATCCTCAACTGGGCAAAGCATGCTTCTAGTGTGTGTGTGTGTGTGTGTGTGTGTGGAGGAAGGGAGATTCCCTTTATCTCTTCCTTAGAGTGATGGCTCAGTCAAAACTCAGCAGTGCAGTGATATCCTGAACACTCATTGCCTCTAACACACACACACACACACACACACACACACACACACTCAAACAGAGACGCAACCATCCAACGGCTGGATCTTTATTGAAAAATAAAATGGAATGATGATTTTGTCACCGTTACATGAGACAAGTTTATATTTAGATGTGTTCATCGATTTGCAGCTGACACACTACACTGGGGCCGTCTGCGACCCATAACTCAGCCTGCGCTACAAAGATTGGCCAAATCCTGCAGCCACTAAATCATAGAGCGGGTGGACAGCACAAGAGGACAGAAACAGACTTAGGAATGCTTTCATTCTGCTGCTTGTGGTACCGACGCTGCGTCTGGGATGCCTCACAACGTCCTGATCGGAAGTCTAGCATGTTTGATTTCTTTTTGTTTTGCCTTCCGATATTCCATCGCTTTGACCAATAGGAGCACAGACCAAAAGCTGTAAATGATGGCGACCAACGATGTTGGTGCTGTGAGTTGTGAACTGGGGCAACAGCAGCCCCTACCTTTGTGATGTTACCTCGAGGGACGATCACAACAGAGTGAACGATACAAAAATATGGAAATTATGGTCAATTTAGAATAGATCATAAAGCAGGGTATGCTTTAGGGCATCGCTACCTTGTGATTGACAGGTCGCTACCATGGCGATGTTCCATCTGGGAGTTGTCCATGTTTTCGTCTTATAACTAAATTAAAAACTAACTGATAAAAAATTGGTTTTCTTGTTTTGTCCCCGGTGTGAAAAGTATTTAATCTCGTCAGGTAGGGTTCCGTTGTATCGCCACATGTCTGGGGTCTGTGTCTAAATAGGCTTGTTCTGATTGCCAATCAGACCATTATATATTTATTTATATATCAAATTATTCAATCCAAATTATGCAATCATGGGAATTTTAACTAATGTACTTCAGAACTCAGATTTTATAATAAGAATGTGTAAAATCTGCACCCTTCTCTGCATTTAGAGATGTTTATGGTGGAGTCCATTTCATCAGCATAAGTGACGTGTGAATTTTACATCCTTAATTACAAGCCGTTTCTTTTCCATGTAACAAACAGCCCACATCTCTGTTCTCCGTATACCTGCTCACCAAAGCTTTGCTCTGCTCTCCAAAAGAATAGTTGACGTTATGGATAGGGCTGCAGTCAATGTCATTTTTTACATTCAAAACTTCTACTGAGGTTTTCAAATGAAACTTTCAATTTTTCATCATATTGTATGATGTCAACACTCTCAAAACTGGTGAAAATATGATTTTTTGTTTAGTTATAAAAAGGTGTTTCATGGTTCTGTTAGATTGCTGATTGAGGTTGCTTCTGAAAGACGAACCACCAACAAATATGGATTGAAGCAGGATATTTTTTTAAGACAGAAACAAAATGTGAATTTTAGGATTACATCTATTGTTTTTCAAAACATTTTAATTTTTGGAGGGGAACAGGAAGCACTCAGTTACTGGCTACATGAGTATTTCAGATAAAAGGGATGACTATCGCATGCCATGTTTCTGTAAATTATTAGTCAGAATAATTTCATGTCAATGGTATTAATGAAGCTTCAAAATATTTAAAACAGCCCTAGTTAAGGATATGATTTGGTTTGTGATAGTAATGTTAAAGAGAACATGTTGCTGCAAATAGTCAGACCAAGCACATGCATGCAGACATAGGGCCCTAATTTCGTAGACTAGGCGTAGTCAGCTCTCAGCGCACCTGCGCCACACCGACGGGGTGTGTCCGCCTGGACTTTGCAAGTTTCGTGCACCGCGCAGGCTCGCGCAGGCACACCTCCCATCTCGCCCACCGGCGCAAGTGGGAAAGAGGGACGAGAAGAAGGCGTGAGTGTGAGACGAGGAGGAGACGAGGCGTGGACTGGGATTAATACAGCCGATTCAGATCTTCACCAATCAAATGAGCTCCTCTCCTCTCCTTTAATGCGTTAGGGGAGGTTCAGTGCAAGATCCGTCACTTGACATCCCGATGACAGAAGCAGCGCCGGCGCTCCCACCACGTGCATCACACGCTGTGCGTGCGTATTATAATAATATCAATGCTGATATTATAAAAAACAGGAGAGAGAGAGGGAGATGTTTTGGTCCAAGAGGCTGAGTTTCCGTTACGCGCGCCATCCGCCTTTGATCTGACGTCAGATGTGACGGGACAATCTATATAGATATAAATTCACGTGCTGATTCAATTAGTGGCATTAAATAGTGTTTGTTGTGATTATTTATTGCATTTAAATGTGTCTGGAACTGTGGAAACCTGCCTGTGAGGTCTCGATGACGTGTGCGCACTGCGCGCCGTCAGCCAAACTTCCACTGCGCCAGCTGTGATTCGCCTTACGCCAAGAGTAGACCAGGTCGGAGCTGGCGAGCTTTCAGCGCAGTCTCGGCGACGCTTTTTGCCACGAAACTTCCGCTACGCCAAGCTGAATCTGTGAATCCTCCCCCTGCTGCGCCGCCACACCCATCTTGGCGCAGGCGATCCACCAAACTGCCAAACTGACCGTGCGCAAGGCTGGCGGGCCGAAACTTGCATTACGCCGGCTCCGCCACCCTGTGCTGTGCCACGAAACTAGGGCCCTTAATGTTTCAATATTTTAAATGAAAGGTGTTGTTGGACCCACAGAGGATGATGACTGCAATCTTCGATGTGGAAGTCAGCAGATGTACGGACACACTCACGGGGCAAAGACAGACCAGTGTCCGTCCGTGTGACAAACAGGATACTGAGGAGTCCGTACGGTCAAAGTCTCTGCGGTTGGGTGAGCCTCCGGAGAAACAATCGACAAACTCACGCTGGTCGGATGACACAGAACAGGCAGCCACATGGACAGGCAGACAGAAACTGGCACCTGCATCGCTTATCTTGAGTCACTATGATTGATATGAACATAGAAATGATCGCCCATCCCTTGAATCAATATGTCCTATATCTGACTATGTGGTCCGCATCACCACCAAGCACCATCTTTCTTGGTCAACCACATTTTGGATCTTGTCTAATTGGTCCTGGTTTCAATTTGGATAAGGTTTGCCTGTCCTTCGTCCCCTTTACACAGTCTCTCTTTAAAAAAAAATAATTAATAGACAACCAATTCATTTCCCGTTGTACGTTTGTAGCAGAATCACAGACTCCAGTCCTGTTGCAGCACCAGTCCCATTTAGATAGCACTTTAGACTTATTAGTTATAAACATTAACTTGACAGCAGCGACAGTCTGTACTGTCCACTCATAGCTCACCAAGTGCTCGCCCTAATAGCACATTCACTGAACTTTTATGGCAGGTTCATCAAAGAAAGCCATAAACATAAAACTGATATGGGAACAGATGGGTGGCATTCCATATAATATATCAGACATAAACCTCTGGATCACTTAGTAGGGGTAATACACAGTCAAAATCTAAAGAAGCAGAGGGGATAGAGGGGATTGAGTTCTTCAGACCTAATAAATTTTTCTATTTGATTATAGAGGAGAGACGAGTTATCAATCTGCAAGACTCCAGTATAATACAACTTAAAAATGAATCTAATGGACTAAAGAGTTTAAGTGAATTTGTGTAAAATGTATTTGAATAAAATAGCGCCATGTACCTTAGCTAATGTTCAGTAGATGCTCGTCAGGATGCACTCAGCACTCAGCCCTTTTAGATCACATCCCTGGTCATATTGTGTATCTATATTTAATAAGTATGCTGAAAAAATACTTATAAATATCTATTTCTCCAAATCCATTATTGTTTTTATTTTGGAAAACAAAAAATTATGCATGCTTACATCAGCTAGTACCAACAATTTTCAACCAATACTATCATGACATCCATCCGTCAATCAATCACAGCACAGGAAAGGGTGGGTACTTGCTATGATGACACATCATTGCTGATTGGACGGTGTGAAGGGCTGCTTTTCGCAACACAGGTCGCTTACGGCTCGGACGGCCATCATTTAGCATCAGATTAAACGGTTACACAGGGCTCTCAAGCACACATTTCAACCTGTTCAACCTGTCCAATCAGCAATAATGTGTCAGAGGAAGAACCTACCCTTTCCAGTAGAAGTTAATGTTATGTTTTTGTTAATGTGCTTGTGTTTTTGTTAATGTCGCTGTTTTTGTTAATCTCGTTTTTTTTGTTGTTGTATTTTTGTTAATGTGGTTGTGTTTTTGTTAATGTCGTTGTGTTTGTGTTAATGTGGTTGTGTTTTTGTTAATGTCATTGATTTTTGTTAGTGTGGTTGTGTTTTTGTTACTGTGGTTGTGTTTTTGTTAATGTCATTGATTTTTGTTAGTGTGGTTGTGTTTTTGTTACTGTGGTTGTGTTTTTGTTAATGTCATTGATTTTTGTTAGTGTGGTTGTGTTTTTGTTAATGTCATTGATTTTTGTTAGTGTGGTTGTGTTTTTGTTAGTGTGGTTGTGTTTTTGTTAATGTCATTGATTTTTGTTAGTGTGGTTGTGTTTTTGTTACTGTGGTTGTGTTTTTGTTAATGTCATTGATTTTTGTTAGTGTGGTTGTGTTTTTGTTACTGTGGTTGTGTTTTTGTTAATGTCATTGATTTTTGTTAGTGTGGTTGTGTTTTTGTTACTGTGGTTGTGTTTTTGTTAATGTCATTGATTTTTGTTAGTGTGGTTGTGTTTTTGTTAATGTCATTGATTTTTGTTAGTGTGGTTGTGTTTTTGTTAATGTCATTGATTTTTGTTAGTGTGGTTGTGTTTTTGTTACTGTGGTTGTGTTTTTGTTAATGTCATTGATTTTTGTTAGTGTGGTTGTGTTTTTGTTACTGTGGTTGTGTTTTTGTTAATGTCATTGATTTTTGTTAGTGTGGTTGTGTTTTTGTTAATGTCATTGATTTTTGTTAGTGTGGTTGTGTTTTTGTTAGTGTGGTTGTGTTTTTGTTAATGTCATTGATTTTTGTTAGTGTGGTTGTGTTTTTGTTAGTGTGGTTGTGTTTTTGTTAATGTCATTGATTTTTGTTAGTGTGGTTGTGTTTTTGTTAGTGTGGTTGTGTTTTTGTTAATGTCATTGATTTTTGTTAGTGTGGTTGTGTTTTTGTTAATGTCGTGTTTTTCTTTTTGTTGTCATTTGCCCTTCAGGGCCACCATAGGTATTGGTTGTATTGGTAAGATTAGGCTACAATATTAAAAGTATTATCCAACTAAGCCTGCTCTCACCAAATGGCATATGAGTGACACAACAATTTGTAAGTCTTTTTGCGTGCAATAAGCTTTTCTCCATTTGTACTACATGCACTCTCAATAAGTCATGTAGCATATAATGTGAGAGATCCCTTTTGGTGGTGAGTTGAGTGGCTCCAACTTTCAACTGGATTTGAGTCTTTCAACTAGGAAACTGGTCCCAAAGTTATGTTATTTTGTTAACTTATTCGTTAAAAACCATGATGATTTTCCTCAACCTCAGAAAGTGCTGTTGTTTTCCTAAACTTTACTATGGCATAAACAAAACAAGTAATGGTAACGAAGTGCCGTTTCAGAATGCTAACACTGTGGAGTACAAATGATACATGAAGAGGGGCATATACAAGCTAAAAGCTTAAAATGCATGATGAAAAACTGAAATGTGGGGGGGTAGCTGTGTTATTTCTACCCCTTTCCCATGGGATAAGGTTGTATTATTTGTAGAATTAGATTCTCGTGGTGGCTGCTTTGTCTGCTCATCCAAACAATTCAAGCTCATAATTTACTGGGAAAAAAGAGAGTGTAGTCGTTTACAAAATTCACAATATATTTTTAAGTCACAAAAACCTCTGCTTCAATCCCTATTTGTTGGCATTTAGCCATTCAAAAGCTGCACTGGTCCTGCCAGCTCATGCATTAGGCGCCATTGTACATTGGACCATTTCCAACTTGTGTGATCTAAATATTTCCAATAAGTCCAAAAGTGCACCAATCACTGGCCTACAAATGTATTTGTATTTATTTGAAAAACAGAGAACAGGTAAGGTATCACAGTCTTCACTTTCAGAGGTTCAGTACACAGGAGATCAGTCAGCAAGGCAAATGAGGCAGGCAGCTCTGTGGTCACCCAGAGCTAGTATCTTACAGTCATACAGAGACCAAACAAAACTATGTGTATAAGCCATAGACTGTCCATGGTTCAAACAACAGGGTCACTGCCGTATCCGAGCCTATACTATGTTAATTTAAGTGTTTATGGAGCAGTCACATTGTGAGCATAGCCTACTTCTCATCCATCCAAACACCATTCAGAAAACAAGCATTTTTAAAGTAGTTGCTCATCGTCTTGCTGACAGAACTAACAAACCACAACAAAACAAAATTAACAAAATGACTTGTTTTGGGTTTTGGGTATATACCGCCGTGGTAAACCAGAAGGAATATGTCTTGCTATGCACAGTGAATACAGCTCAATTAAATTCGAGCACCTCTGGGTGATGTTATGAACTCAGACAGGACTCAGTTTGATTACCCGGTGTATCAGGGACTTCATGCACAAAGCAACAAAAGTGGTTATTTCAGCCATGATTGATGAAACATTGTCGGTGTCTACATGGAGGTAAGCCCCGCCTCCTCCCTGGCGCATCTAGCCTGGGTGGCATGAATCAACACAAATGATCCTGCAAATACCACTGATTCTGCGGTCAAACTTGAGCGAGTAAAAAATTGCAAAAAAATGCAAAAATGTGCTTTGATTTTGGTGTGCATATACCTATATGATACATAGGCTTTATTTACACAGAGAGCAGGGTTAAATTAAATGCAGGTGGATCAAATCAGGGGCAGGGCAAACAAAGGACATTGGCGGGAAACACACAGGGACAGGAAGTGAAACATAGGTGTATCTGAAGAACACAAGCAGCAGAGCGCCACCCCGAGCAGCAACCTTACTGGATCTGGATCCACCTGGATTCTGGTTTGAAGCTGCTAACAAAGTTTGCTTCATAATTCAAGGTCAACTTTACAGCTAAGTGTTAAAGTCATCTTAGTAGCAAACTGCATTGGTAGCGTGTTAACTACCTGTTAATCACAAGGTAATCCCACCCAAAAAGCAGACCCTGCTTTCTGGTCTATGTTTACAATGTTTACTGAATCAATAAACCAAGTGTAATTGTCATTTTCTCATATACTACCATTCAATCGTATTCTTATCTTATAAGACTTATTTTTGCAAAACCAGTAGAGTCGCCCCCTGATGACCAGTAGAGGGAATGACTGGATGAACTGGAGGTTGCTGCCTGGTTCATTGCATCTCATTCTCCATCTATAATGTTGCCAATCCTTTGGACACTCTGGCCTGCACCCAAAGAGGTATATTTTTCTTCTGGTAAACAAAGATTTTAATTTAGCCTTGACTTGAAAATGCATAAGGTCACTCACTGCCCCACAATGAATACAAAAGACAATGTTAGCTTGGTCCATCAGTCTATTTGGTTTTTCATTAGCATTTTACTACTTAACCAATTGAGTTGGCCATTGAGAGCATCTGCTTCCTCTGGCTTGGCGTTAACACGGACTGTAAGCTTACTATTGTTTCTGGGCAGCGGCCTTTCATCCACAGTTTGGTCCCTTCGTTCTTGAAGGTTCTCAGGGAGTGTCCAGCACAATTAGTGTTGAAGCCAAGTCTAAAGTCTTTTTATGAGATTGAAACCCTCTGCTGTTGTAAAGTATCATCCAAAGTCTTGTTTGACTTTTATCTCCAGTGGTTGTAATTAAAACTATGATCACACATCTTCCCTCCTTCGTTCTGCCTTCTTGTTGCCTCCTCGTCTTTGCCTTCTGGCCCCTCTCCTCTTTTCACATTAACTTTTTTCAATCCCGTTGCTGGCTTGGATCTCTCCCAGATTAAAAAGCGTCTGCAGGATCTGTACACTGTATCCATTGCTTCTCCCCTGCCACCAGGTAATGCAGAAAAAGCATTCATCTCCGAGGCCATTTCACACGCCAGCTAAAGTAATGGTCCCCCGGGAACTTTAACTGCATCATAGGGAGGGGGGGGAGGGAGGGGGGAGGGAGGGCGAAAACAGGAGGAAAAAAAGAAAACAAGGAAATATTTTGGTGCCAGCTCTTGGTGGTTGCAGTTTGTCTCCAATGGGACTGCCCCGGCACGGAGAAACGGAGTTTGAAAAAGCTTATTGTTTTTTTGTCCTACAACACAACCTTATTATTCTGTCTGCTCACCAAGCTGGATCTGATGAGCGTACCGACACTAAAGTGCCCGTTGACGACACCATGGGACTCACAAATGCACAGATCAGCACGCTCACACATAAAGCAGTGCAGGTCTGACTTGGAAGAGGGAGGCGTGGAGCATGAACACACACAAACACACACACGCACACAACTCACTCAATGAGCATTTGTGTATTCAGAAATTAAAGATGTAGTTTCACATGGTTTTTATTTGTTCACATCGCACTTTTGTGTCTCTCTTTATGGAAAGAAATTAGTGTGAAAAGCATGTTTCACGATCCTCAAACCTTTGAGATTTGTGAACAAATAAGAGTAATAATATGAAGAAAGCTTCATGTGCACACAAATATGTGTGAATATTATATATATATATATATATATATATATAATATTCACACACATATATATATATATATATATAATATTCACACACATATATATATATATATATATATATATATATATATATATATATAATATATTTTTGTGATTTTTGTTTTTAGTGTTTCCAACACATAGGATTTACTCTGGCAGCCGCTCAGCTATATTACAGTTTTTCTCCATTGGTTTGTCTCTTTTCTTGAAACAGAAATTACATTCTCAAAACAACATGAACAAATCTCCAAACCACTTGGCAATTGTCCACAACAGAATTGCATTTCTCATTCATTTCATCAAATTGCAATGGTCTTAGTACTTGTCTCAATATCTCATTACATCTTTGCAAATTAAGTACAGGTTGCCTATATTTAGCACAATTTCCAAGTGAATAGATCTTGTTGATCTAAACTGATTGTCGATTCTCAGTCTAATGGTTGTTCTCTGCAAAACATGTCAGCATCATTTCATTGTGTAAGCCATCACTTGCACAATAGTCTGTTCAATTGTCAAAATTAGTCAAGAACATAATACCATGAATAACATATATGAATCTCTTGGAACATTTGATAAATTGAGTACAGTCATTGACAGTCAGGTAAAACTAGAACTTGAATAACGAAGGAGGAGTTTTACCCAATCAAACAGTATGTTTAGTTACCTGACAGGTGCTGTCGATGATTGCGAATGCTGCCAAACATATATATATATATATATATATATATATATATATATATATATATATATATATATACATATATAAGAGTCAGTGCCACAAAATTGCAAAGATCCTTCTCAATTGCTTTGGCTCATTTCTTGAAACAGTGCTTTTGCCAAAATAATCTGGGTGGTTCAGCACAACACCATGGCTCACCTGCAAAAGCTCATCTCTCCCAAAACAGTTCACTCATGTGTCAAAACCAAATTTCTTTCTCATATAAATAGTCAGTGCCCCCAAAATGCATATATATATATATATATATATATATATATATATATATATATATATATATATATATACATTATAACATGTACAACGAAATTAAAATGCAAAAACCAGTCGCTGTGTCATCACATTGAAGAGTTTTTCTCCACTTGGAGGTGGAGAGTGTTGAGCATCATCAAAATCAAAGGTCCCTGCTCCAGGCAATGGACGCTGCGTGTGAAGACATAACATGCACGCCGTTTCTTCCCACATTGCATCACAAGGGAGAATTTAAGCTGTGATGTGGATGAGAATCTGTGGCCAGACAGACAGTAGCGTGTGGATGGCCAGGAGGGTGAGGAGGACGGCCAGGAGGGCGAGGACAGTGGCTAGGAGAGGGGTTTTCACTGGTCCTCTGCCATAGTGACAAAACATCTAAACATTTTGACTTGCAGTTACACAATGCCAAAGGGGTGATGCATTTTGGGGGCACTGACTATTTATATGAGAAAGAAATTTGGTTTTGACACATGAGTGAACTGTTTTGGGAGAGATGAGCTTTTGCAGGTGAGCCATGGTGTTGTGCTGAACCACCCAGATTATTTTGGCAAAAGCACTGTTTCAAGAAATGAGCCAAAGCAATTGAGAAGGATCTTTGCAATTTTGTGGCACTGACTCTTTATATGGGGAAGGACTTTAGTTTTGAACCATAAGTGAACAGTTTTGGGAGAGATATGAGCTTTGGTGTTGTGCTGAACTGTAAGACTGTTATGCCAAATGATCTTAGAGTTTTGAGAATGTCATTTCTGTTTCTAGAAATGAGCCAAACCAATGGAGAAAAACTGTTATGGTCACCCAACGATCTGCTTCCGCTGCCCGATGGTGTGTGGAGTTGACATGTTCTCCCCGTGTTAGCGTGGGTTCTCTCCGGGTTCTCCGGCTTCCTCCCACAGTCCAAAGACATGCAGGATGGACCCGTCTGTCTCTACATGTCAGCCCTGTGATAGACTGGTTACCTGTCTGTCTCTACATGTCAGCCCTGTGATAGACTGGTTACCTGTCTGTCTCTACATGTCAGCCCTGTGATAGACTGGTTACCTGTCTGTCTCTACATGTCAGCCCTGTGATAGACTGGTTACCTGTCTGTCTCTACATGTCAGCCCTGTGATAGACTGGTTACCTGTCTGTCTCTACATGTCAGCCCTGTGATAGACTGGTTACCTGTCTGTCTCTACATGTCAGCCCTGTGATAGACTGGTTACCTGTCTGTCTCTACATGTCAGCCCTGTGATAGACTGGTTACCTGTCTGTCTCTACATGTCAGCCCTGTGATAGACTGGTTACCTGTCTGTCTCTACATGTCAGCCCTGTGATAGACTGGTTACCTGTCTGTCTCTACATGTCAGCCCTGTGATAGACTGGTTACCTGTCTGTCTCTACATGTCAGCCCTGTGATAGACTGGTTACCTGTCTGTCTCTACATGTCAGCCCTGTGATAGACTGGTTACCTGTCTGTCTCTACATGTCAGCCCTGTGATAGACTGGTTACCTGTCTGTCTCTACATGTCAGCCCTGTGATAGACTGGTTACCTGTCTGTCTCTACATGTCAGCCCTGTGATAGACTGGTTACCTGTCTGTCTCTACATGTCAGCCCTGTGATAGACTGGTTACCTGTCTGTCTCTACATGTCAGCCCTGTGATAGACTGGTTACCTGTCTGTCTCTACATGTCAGCCCTGTGATAGACTGGTTACCTGTCTGTCTCTACATGTCAGCCCTGTGATAGACTGGTTACCTGTCTGTCTCTACATGTCAGCCCTGTGATAGACTGGTTACCTGTCTGTCTCTACATGTCAGCCCTGTGATAGACTGGTTACCTGTCTGTCTCTACATGTCAGCCCTGTGATAGACTGGTTACCTGTCTGTCTCTACATGTCAGCCCTGTGATAGACTGGTTACCTGTCTGTCTCTACATGTCAGCCCTGTGATAGACTGGTTACCTGTCCAGGTGAACCCTGCCTTTGATGACAGCTGGGATCGGCTCCAGCCCCCCCGCGACCCTGAATACAGGATAAAGCAGTAGACGATGGATGGATGGATGGATGGATTTTTTTCCTATTTCTATTTGTGAATATATTTATCCGACCGAGATCACGATGCAACCTCCAACATCTACGCTCAATTAAAGAGTCTACGAGCACACACCGTTTGCAGACGGAACAAGTGTTCATTCAACTTGATTCAACAGCCCTCCATAAAGCAGGCTGACAAAGCCAATCTACTGCCAATCACCTGGTTAGATGGGTTGGGTCAAACAACTGGACCTGAAATGCAGGGTTGCAGTCGAAAAGTCAAAAAATTAGGTCTTGTCATCTTTTCCAACACTTCTCCGCGGCCTTGGGGGGAAAATGGTTTGAGGTCCAGGAAAGGTGGAATGAGAACTCATCAGGATTTAGGAAAAGATGGCCACGGTGCTCAAAAAATCCAACTGCACTTTCACTAAGCTACCTCATTAGAAAGCGACAGTCGAAGATTGACAGCCAACGATTGACAGCCGAGGATTGACAGCCGATGATTGACAGCTGATGATTGATGACTGCGGTGGACAAGTTACAATGATGGGACTACAAAAAGCACATCGTGCACTTCTCCCCATTTTGTTGGCTCTATAAACAGCTGGTTCACTGACCGTCACCTGTTACAATCAACTCTGCTCTGTAATCATGTTAATTATGAATGTTGTTCATAATCAATCATTCGTTTTTTCAGACAGTTTGCTGAATTTACATTTCATTGTAATCATTATTTTAGTTTTGTGTTTTGTTTTTAAACGCCTGTATCATAATTGAAATAAATAAACAGAAATTAACCATGAATAACTATGAAAATGAGTATGTCACTGTCAAATAGGCATTTTGTTTGGTTTCATGAACGGCCAAGTTGTGCTTTGCTTTAAATGTTGTTCTTGCAAAGAATTGTAAGGCGGTTTCTTTTGGAAAAGGAAGGTCCATTGTATCTGAAATTAGACATGAAAGGAATCATTGGAGCTCCTTTCCTAAGCATTTAGAGAATTAAACGGCTCTTATCACGGCACACTTGTTTACTTCCGGGTGACTTCTACAGTTAGGAACCTGAAACTGAAAAAGACTATTTGACCGCAATGCAGATCCCTGCCCCAGATCAGACAGACAAGGCAGGAAATCTAGGGAATCTATCTTATAGATAGATAGATAGATAGATAGATAGATAGATAGATAGATAGATAGATAGATAGATAGATAGATAGATAGATAGATAGATAGATAGATACATATGTAAACATTCAATAAATAACAGAGTATAAAAATAAATACATACGTTTTTTGTTTCTATTTAAGGACCCAACACAGTGTAGTCTATACACGGATCAAGGTTGATGACGATGACATTGTTTGACCAGGTATGACATTAATAAAAATATATATCAAAACAACTTCAAATTCGAGCACAAAATATAAACATTAAAGCACTTTTAATGATATTGATGTATGTATATTTTCAAATATTTCAAGGCATTGAATTCTTTTTTTCAGACTTTTTGTAATATAAGGACCCGTGGGAACCATGATTTCTATCTCCTGTTTTTATTTGTGAATATAATGCACATTTTCCCCTATTGCTGACACCAATTACACTGTATGTACATATATATATATATATATATATATAATGAACATTGCTATCTTCATTTAAACTTGTCAATGAGAACTTTCTGACTAACCTGTCAGAGAAATGTAACTCTTTGGTGTAAGAAAAAAAAGCAGCTGAAAAGTCGTGTGATGTGAGAAGAAGAAGAAAAAGTCTGAAACAAAAGGATATAAGGAAGTGGAGTAAAAAGGAAAAGGACTAATTGGAGTGGTGGGACAGCTGTGAAGGAGCCGGAGCAGAGAAGTGCATAGCTTAAAGGTGTTATGTTTTACTTTTTTGAACACCATTAACATTCCAGGTGTGTGTGTGTGTGTGTGTGTGTGTGTGTGTGTGTGTGTGTGTGTGTGTGTGTGTGCGTGCTTGATGTCTGCACCGATGTCTCCAGTCTCTGTTGTGATCCTGGCATGGATCACACACACACACACACACACACACACACACACACACACATACACGTGTAGACACACACTTCGTCCCTGGAGCTCCTGAGAAGCGGAGATTGCCTCTTTAAGGTGGAAATCAATACCCTTTCTTTCCCCATCTCTCCTCCCTTCCTCCTGTCCTCTCAATTCCCGGGTCCTCTCTCTCCTTCCATCTCGCCGTGTCTCTCGCCCCGTTTCCTCCACACAGATACGTTTCGCCTCACCTGAGACTCTTCATCAGCTCGGAGACGCACACAAAGTGGACGCTGTCTGTCCTCTCTCTCCATGTCGTACTAACCGTACATACGCAGCAGCAGCATGGTGGCGGAGGTGGTGGTGTGGTGGACGCGGTGTGCGGATGTCTTGGCAGCTGTTTGGCTGTAGAGGGGCTTGCACCTCTTTATTTGGCAGGGCCAAAAATACAACAGGGAGCCTGACAAGGGAGGAAGATGGGGGGCTGCTCAGCTTTAAAGAGGCTTCCACTACAGTGACGATTTTAAAAGCTGTAGTTTGAAGGGCAAGCTATTGAAGGAGGTGGAGTTCATCATGTCATTCAGTCACATCAAAATGTGGACGTCCACAGGATTTAGAAACATTATGGGTTTTAATGGAAGAGGTACTTATTGTTAAAAACAGAATGTGTGTTACTTTATAGCAGGCTCCAACCTCTGAAAAGTTCTGAAAAGTGAAGCCAAAGCCAAGTGCCTTAAATTTGCATTCTCTCTACAGGCCATCAGGGGGCGACTCCTCTGGTTGGAAATGTGATTGTATGTTCTATCTATGAGTTTGACTCATTATCTCAGTAAGCATTGTTAACATGAGTTTGTGGTGCCAACTGCTACTTTTAAGAGTTTTTCAACAGAACATGATGTAAATGATGGTCCATTTAGAGTCAAATAGACCATAAAGCAGGGGATGCTTTAGGGCGGGTCTACCTGGTGATTGACAGGTCACTTCAGCAGCCTATAATGCCATAATGCATATAATAGTTATTGAGATAGATTAGCATATATCAGGCTGGACCAAAGTGGTGGACCCCAACAGATACCACATTGCTAGCCCTGGTGTGCTGGGAGGGGGGCGCTACACCCAGTTTGGGAACCTGTTTTATTCTTTCTGCAGGTCTGTTTGATTCCATTCATCTACTCTGTCTTGGATTAAAAACTCTTATTGCTGAGGAAGCGAACAAAGTTCAGTCATACTGTCGGAAATCTGCATATGCAGCTTTTGAGATTGAGCTTTGGAGTCATATTTTAAAACAAGGACAAGTCGATATGTCATTTACACACCTGACTAATCTGGGATTGTTGTTAAAGAGCTGAGCTCAGGGAAAGCGGGGCGGCGTGCAGACGGACTGTACGTACAGTAAATGAAGTAACATGACACGCCGAGTGCTGGCAACAGAAACAAATAGATGCATGAAAACCAACTCCAGCTCAGACCAGACTAGTCAACTAGCAGAGAGGAAGATTAAAAGTGACTGCATCACTGTCACCACCACCCACCCCCGACCTTCCTCAACACCCCTCCCCACACCTCCCTGTCTCCCCCACCCGTCCCTTTCACTCTCCCACCCACCCACTTTTACCCAGACACCCCCAGCAGCACTTGGGAGGCTATTTTTTGCCACGCTTCACTAAATAAGGCCGTGGAGCATGGCTGCGCAGGGCCGGCGGGTGGAGGGGTGTCCGTCTCTGGTTCTTACCTTGGTATAAAAACCCTGGGATGGTGGGGGTTTCCTCTGATCACGCTGAACCTTACAGTCTTCTTATTTGCTCTGGTCTATTTTTGACACTCCGTTGAAAAAAAAAAAGAAATCTTTTAAAAAGCCAGTGCACACACACTGCCTGCGCATCCCAGAATCGTTTTTTATAAGAACAATTTGACGTCAAATTGTTAAGTATTTTTGCAGTTTCAGTTTTTTAACCGAGCGCTGGAGGACACATCGGGAAAGTGACTGAGTGGAATATTGGGGGTAAAAGGACAAGAAAGACAGGAAAGAGTAAGAGACAAGCGTTACTGCTCTTTACCTTTCTTTCCTTTTTGCTTTTGCCGACTTTTATCCATCCAAACTTCCCTTCTTCCCTGCTTTTTGTATTTTCCTTCTTTCTTTTGTTCTTCCCCTACCTTATCTCCTCTTTCATTTCATTTCTATCGTTCATTACTTTGCCTTTCCCTCTCTTCCTTCTCATTCACTCTTTATTCCCACCATTTCATTTATTATTTTTCCTGTTTCCCCTCACTCTTTCATTCTCTCCCCCTCCCTCCCCCACCCCTCCGTCCCTCTTCCCGGTTTGTCCTTCAGCTCTGTCAGCACTCACTATCTGGCTCCATCTCCTTCTCGGGCAGTCTGATCAGCTGTCTTCCTTCTAACTTTACATGGCCCGGTGTGGTGCACGGGGACGGCCGGCAAGGCTGCCGCATTTCGCTGCCCAGTCATCACTTCAAATTGAGTCGTCTTACACAAAGCTACAGAGCTTTTTTTTTTTAAATTGCAAACTATTTTTGCTTTGTTCTACCTGCACTGGGTCCTTTTTCTTTCTTGGGCTGCCTTTTTTTCTTTCCCCTCCTCCTTTTTTTCACCCCAACCAGTAAGAGAGAGAGAGAGGCAAGGCAAGTCCCGTGACCCTCTTCTTTTCTCTCTTCTCACTCCTCCTCTCCTCCTCCTCTTCTCCTCTCCGCAACCTTAAACTCTCCATCGCTGATTCAGCTCCCAGGGAGGAGAGAGTCCGCCTGCAGCGACCGCATGGGCCGCCATCCCTATCTGGATCACCTTTAGTACGGTAGGTGTGGAAGTGTCTCTCTGTGTTTTTGTCAAATAGGTGTGCTTACTCACTGCATTTATTTGTGTCTCTATGTCTTTGTCCCATCCACACACACACACACACACACACAGTACAGTTGGTTTCACCAGCTGCAAGCTGGACACACTCTCTTTATTTATTTAACACATTTTTTGTTAGAATTTTGTAGCAGACTTTCTGATTTGCATGTTAGCAAAGAAGCATATGCACACATCGTGGCATGGGGTTAAAAGGTCAAGGGTTATCAGCTAGTTTGTCTGTATTGGTAAACCATTTAGAATAATAACAAACTACAAAATGTCTCGGTTGAAAAACAGAGTGATTAAACGAAGGTCATATGAATTTACACAGTGTACGAATAAATAAAAGTTAGGTTGTTGCTCATTTTTGTACGTGCAGGCTAAATGTATTATAATATTCATGTATATGTAATTTATTGTTTGAAAATGAAATATATTTTTCCTGTCACATTCTGCAGTTAAGTACCTTTTTGCCAAAGCCGTTATATATTATCTTCTAAATATTTGAGTGGGCAGACAGAATACCAGATCTTTCCACATGGCAGCAGGAGAACACGGTGCTGATGCAGTCCTGCTCAGCTCACTAGATGTGCCTGCAGGACGGGTGTGATTTATCAGTAGAAACACCAGCATGTTCTCATGAGCATCAGTGTTAATCTCAGCGGGACCTCGGCTCTATCTATAGACGGGACACACACACGTGTCACTCCTCCAGAGAGGTTTAAAGTAGAAGCAGGCTTCTAAAAGTGTCCTGCATGTGCTCCCGTCCCTCTGTCTCGCTGCCCAGGCGGGTTCTACCCGGTTGGCAGATGCTCAGCTGTCATGTCCGGCGTCCGGAGCCCTGACAGGCTGCACTGAGGTTTGCTGGAGGTGGCGAGGTGTCGGGTGTCCCGGCCCGGCCCTTAAGGAGATGTCTGTACACGCAGATATTTGCAAAAAATGTATCCGTCTTTCTGTCTAGCCATCTCCCACAGGGTGACACACTTGGCTTAACTGTAGCGACTGTGAATGTTGCGGATTTATATTGTTATCTGCTTTACTGGGATGCCTTTCCATACCGCAATCTATTGTAAGGATTAGAAGTCATGCCAGATGTTGGCAAACACCATCCACTTCCTTCCTGCCACGCTGTGTGTATCACAGTGGAATGCAGGTGCATATTACACACAGCCCTTATCTTGCAATCTACAGCACTTGTCTCCCCGGTGAATTGTAATTCCTGCCTGGAATATTGGGACGGAGGCGGCGCAGAGGCCACAGTGGATGGGCAGCTTAATTCTTTGTAATGTGTCTCCGTCTAGTGCACAGTGTGTGTGTGTGTGTGTGTGTGTGTGTGTGTGTTCACGAGGGTGCACGTCTGCAAAAGCCCCCTCGTTTACCAGCCCCGGCTGGTGATTTACAAAACCTTCCTTCCATCGCTGGGAGAGAAAAGAGGGGAGGAATGAGAGGGAGAGAGAGAGAGAGGAGAGAGAGAGAGAGAGAGAGAGAGAGAGAGAGAGAGAGAGAAGAAAAAGAAGAGGACGAGTGTGATTTATGGAATAGACTTTTAGTTTAATTACTGGGCGGGCAGGGCTGATGTGCACAGCCCCCATGGCACTGGTTACACAGTGGAGGGAACATGCGAAGGCTGTGTGTGTGTGTGTGTGAGGGGGGGGGGGGGGTTCAGACTGTGACATGTTCATATAGGTTTTGCGGGAACAGTTGATACACTCGGGCAATTTGTGTGTTCAAAGTGCAGGACTCGAGAGTTGAATTATGTAGCATAGAAAAGCAATATACAGTACCTGTGCAGTGAAGATGTGCAAGTGGAAAAATTATTCACATAGCTGCTTTAAAAAAAAAAAATCCCTTCACTTGCATCTTTTGTCCCCTTGCATGTGAGACGATGGAATATTGAGGAGGTTGTGCTGTGTCAACAGTCCGGCAGCACCAACGGGAGCTCTCATGGAGATTTGATTAGCTATAATTGTCATTCAAGGTGAAAGGTTGACAGCCAAAGACAAAAGAAAGACTTCCTGATATTGCAGTTTTGGCAATGCTGATGATTTCAGGAGCAGTGCATGCTGGGGTGTCTGCAGCCGTTTTATTTATTTTCCACTACTAGTTCATACCCTCAGTTTATACACCCATAACTGGCCTTGTGTTCGTGGTATCATATATTTGACGGGAGGAAAACAGTAACAGCTGTTCACCCGTAATGCAAACACACACACACACATTCCCAATAACCCTGATGTGCTTCCTGCTGCTCCCGTCTAGGTTTTCTTAGCGCCTCTCTCAGAGCCTTCATTAGATGCCTGGCGTTAGCAATGGTTCAATTCATTAAAAGTGCAACTCAGCCTTTGTGCATTTGCCTATAAATTGGTATTGATCTTTAAGAGGACAGCGAGGTGGGAGGGACAGCAGAGGAGGGTGGGGAGGTGTGTGTGTGTGGGGGGGGGGGGGGGGGGGAGGCGGTTGTGGATTTGTGTGCTTGTGGATCAGGGACTGAGGCTAATGGGAGGGGGCAGGGGGTCTCAGGTGAATGGGGTTCACTCAAGCAACAAGGGCAATTGAAGACACGCACACACAAACACACACACACACACACACACACACACACACACGCTGGCACACATTTTCAGATTGTCAGATATACACAATAAGTCAAATACACACTTATATACCAGCCCTGTCTCTAGGCACAAAATGTGGTTTCATGTGCAGGGACACCAATTGTCCATTATTTTGTTTCGCTCAGCTGGAAAACAATGGAAGTTTCATTTTTTCAAGTTGGACAAACTGTTGTGGCAAAGTGACGTAAACCTAACGTTCATTGTGTTGCCTAATTGGTTTTGTTTGCTGAAACCTTACTTTGCTTTTGTAGCATAATATCATCTCACCTGACAGACAAAAAGGTGGCACGGGAACAAACGGGGATTTCTATTGTACATTCATTTGAAGTTTCCTGAGTTTTAAAATCTTTGTACAAGAATCAGTACCTTTCAATGTTGCAATGAGACCTTTGTTGCACACACACACACACACACACACACACACACACGCATAGAAAATCCTTTATCCTGCTCTGGCTGCGTGCCGTCCACATGTCCATGTGTAGTTCATGCTCAGCAGCAGCATTAACAGCAGCAGCAGCATTATCAGTATTTTATATAGTGGTATATTAACAGTATTAGCAGTATTAACAGTATTTTATATAGTAGTATATTAACAGTATTAGCAGTATTAACAGTATTAGCAGTATTAACAGTATTAGCAGTATTAACAGTATTTTATATAGTAGTATATTAACAGTATTAGCAGTATTAACAGTATTAGCAGTATTAACAGTATTAGCAGTATTAACAGTAGCAGCTGTATTAACAGCAGCAGTATTAGCAGCAGCACTGCTACAGTGGGATTGTAACACAAGTGTAGTTTGACTGAAAGAGGGAGAGAGAGTGGCTTGGAGAGAGAGAGAGACAATGAGAGCACATGCTATATAGAGGGGAGTGGGCAGTCAAAGAGAGGCTGCATGAGCATGATAGCCTATAGACTGCATGGGACGGTGAGGGAGAGCGAGCGAGAGAGAGATGGATGGCAGTGGGGGGAGAGAGAGAGGGGGGGGAAAGAATTGCTCTCAGTGGTGGAGGACCAGTGGGACGGGCGGCGGTGCTGGACTAAAAGTTTTCAGTGAGAGGGAGAGATTAAGGAGAGGAGAGGAGAGAGAGGATCAGAGTGAGGATGTTAGAGACAGAGACTGCAGAGGCAGCACCTGGGACGAGAGGAGAGAGAGCCAAGCACTTCTTCTTCTTCTTCTTCTTCTTCTTCTTCTTCTTCTTCTTCTTCTTCTTCCCCGTCTCCTTATTATCTCCGCTCTCGCTTTATTGCTTCTGTCTTTGGTGCATCGATCCAGCTGAAGCAGGGGTTGAGGGTGGGGGAGACGGGGCGGTTCTACCCTACGTCTGCCTGTAGGTAAGTGCAACATCTCCCTCATTTCCCTTTACCCCCCCTTCCTTCCCACCTCACCCCTTCCACGCCAGCGCTGCAGCTGAACCTCTAGGCGTGACACTCAAGGTGAATCGCGTGCCGTGTGTGTGTGTGTGTGTGTGTGTGTGTGAGAGAGAGAGAGAGAGAGAGAGAGAGAGAGAGAGAGAGAGAGAAAACTGCTTCATAATGTACAGTAGGTCTAAGCGGAGCTGGAGTTCTGCTGTAGTGTTGCAGCATTTTAACACACGTGTTCATTCATTTCCTCGTGTGAAATGTGACGTTTTAAAAGCTTCTCTTCGTGGTGACACATGCAGGTGTTTTGGATGGAACAGGGTCCAAGTTGGTCTGTGTGACCTGATTGGGTTTTTTTTTTTTTTTTATTTATTTTAAAGGGATACTTCGGCTTCCTTCTTGGTAGTGTAAACAGCTTTGGGCAAAGACTTCATGAAGAGTGAGCTGGGTCATTTTTTTAAGCGGCCCGAAAAGTTGTTTCAGCTTAATAAGTGCAGTTTCAATGTGTATTTGCATGAACTTGTGTGTACATGTACATGTCCACCCATATGGGTGTACTCTCTTCTTGTATCTGGTGTCCGGAGGGAGCCTGAGCGAGCTGCCTTGGGGGATCAAAGGCAGGTTATGTGCATTCAGTGGTCTGTAGGATCCTGATTTAACATTTTTTCCTCCCCGTTGAGTGTGTGTGTGCGTGTGTGTGTGTGTGTGTGTGTGTGTGCGCGCGGGGGGGCCCTGATGCGCCACCAAGGACAGTGGCCTGCTTGGGGGACATACTTCTTTATATGCCCATATGAACAAGAGCAACTATGGAATGTAAAGAAGTATGTATCCCAGGTTGGGAAAAATGACAGCGCTGCATCTGAATTGTCCGCAGCCCAAATGTAACTCGTGGAAACTCGCTGGAGAAGATGTTCTGTATTCTATCCTCACAGCTAATGGACGCATGTGCAGCGTGTGCATGCTTGGCGTACTTTTCCAGCCCTGACGTGGCCCAGTTGAGTCCAGCCAGCGTGGCTCTGCAGAGGGATGCACGCGCAGAAAGCTGTAGATGCAGCTGCAACTCCAGTCAGCAGTTTCCGCTTGCCTGTGATAGATTTTTGGATATCTCTTTCACTGTTCTTATTAGTTGTATTGCAGGAAGGCGGATGTGTTTCCTATATTCTAATGGTTACGATTTCAAGAACGCATTCTGTGTACTTTGGAATACTTTTCTTTATCATTTGTATTGGGTGTGAATTGGCAAAAAAAAAAAAAAAACAATACACACACACACCACAGACAGACAGCAGTTTCCAGTAAATGGTGCAGTGATTAAATGCTGGCTAATGGATAGTAATAGGTCCGAGAGGATGGTCAGAAAGAGGAAGAAGCAGAGATGGGCCTGCAGGACTCATTACGAGGCTCAGACGCCTACATGTGCAGTCACACTGTCTGAGTCTGGCCTTTTCAGCCTGATCGTGAACGCTTGTGAACTTAAGTCCTTTCAGCAAACATATAGGAAGTGAACATTTTTGAATTTTCACAGATCAGTAGTTCTTGCTTTGTGTATTCTTTCCATAGACTGTATATCAGAAGTGGACGTAGTAACCATGACGTTGTCCATTAAGTGACCATAGTTTTGAAACCTTTAGTTTTGCATTTTTTCCATATTTGTTTTTGCCATGTTTTCATTAAATTGTAAGACAAAAACACAGATAACTCTCAAATGCCCTGGTAATGACCTGTCAATCAGGAAGCCCCGCCCTAAATCATCCCCTGCTTTCTGGTCTGTTTGACTCTAAACTAACCATCATGTACTAAATGAACATCAATTGAAGAAGACTTGAACTAGAGATTGAGACCATAAACTCATGATTGCAATGTTTACTGAGAAAATACATCAAGAGAGAAGTAGAACCCGTTTCTCATAGACCAGATTTCTATTTACAACCTAATGAGGAAGAGAGATCAATTCAGGATTGGCGTCACTTTTCAGAACCGGAGGTTGCCACCTGCTTCTTTCATAATGAACATTTCAAGAAGAGTGTCTGTTAGAAGGAAAAGTTGATGTCTTTGAGCAAAAGTGGCAGAAAAAATGGATGCAAGAATGAGAAAATGAGTTATGGCGACGCTTCTGGTTGAAACCCACAAGGTCAGGTGACATGATATCTGTCTCAGCTTGCTGAGCCAGCAGAACACACAGCATAGGTGCCACTTTTTATCACTCCTGTGTGATTATTCTTTAGCCTGATTAAGTATATAAAGTTCATGTATATGTGTGCAGGAACAATAGCAGATCCTGGTGCAGTTTGGGAGCGGGTACAACAACCATGGCAGGTTTTAGCCGATGTATTTTGGCCTACTTAGTATATAAATACTGTATGTGACCTACTTAGGGTTTACCTGTCCCTGTTTAGGTGTTATTTGGGCCAGTCAGCGTGCTAATTTGACCCTGATCAGGTGTGCCTGTGTGATAACTGCTGGGCTGATCTGCAGTCAGATTACACTTCTTCTTCTTCTTCTTCTTCTTCTTCTCTTCTTCTTCTTCTTCTTCTTCTTCAATCTTACTTTACAAGGAAATAAAAAAAAATGTATACACAGGGATCATAAACAAGACAAATATACTACTTTGTGTCAAGAGGAATTGTTTAACATTACAACACATGCTGCCAGACAGAGATTCAGAGCTAATTAACCATCAATATGTGAGAGAGACCGAATCCGAGCATTGAGATAAACTGGATCCCGAAACGCAGACTTCAGCGCTGAACATATTCATAAAGCCACCCAAAACATAAAATGTGTTTGTGAGAAAGTGTGTGTGTGTGTGTTTTTATGTTGGAGGGATTTATTGCAGTGATTTGTAAGAACCGGAGGGAAAGGTCGTTGTACTGTGGGAGAATTCAAAGATAGAAGGGCACAGTGCTGAGGGTGAGAGAGGGGGGGAGGGAGGTGAGTGACAAAAGGGAAACGAGAGCGCAGCGTAGACTGAAGTGGGATCGGAGCGGAGGGAGTTGTGGCGAGTGAGCGTGTGAGATGAGGCGAGGCGAAAGAGGCAGAGAGACTGGATTGATGATGGTGTTCAGGGCTGGTGTGTGTTGAGTGTGTGTGTGTGTGTGGGGGGGGGGGCTGGGCGGGTATTGTTCTGTCACTTTGCCTGTGTCAGCATGTGGAAGCTCTCATCAGGACATTAAATATGCAACAATGCTGACTGCGGCACCGTGCTGAGACAGCCAAAGCCGGACAACTGGGGGGCCCCACTGGAAGTAAACCAGCGGCACCGCTTTGCCTCGCGCCGTGTAGACAGCCATTCATCCATCCATTCACACACACAGAGAGAGAGAGAGAGAGAGAGAGAGATCTCCGGCTTCTTCTCGGGGCCCTGACATTCATTCCCCGCTCTCCTTCCCAGTCAGCCGACTGGTTAAGCTGGCCCACTTCCTGTCCGGCCAACTGGTTGACTGGTTCCCCCATGTGGGAGTCCACACAAGGGCAAAGGCAAAGCCAGCAATCCACTGGCCCAGTGGGCGATTAGCAGCAGTTACATACGGATCAGTCACGTGGAAACCTGACAGACGGAAAAAAATCTGCCTCTGCAAATGTGTAGTTTAATGCAAAACGTATAGCAGCTGACTGACTGTAAGATGTATCAGCTGCTGATGAAGTCAATCAGCCTCGATGCATTTATGAACCATTAAGGTGTTCCAGGTCCTGATGAATAGAACTTGTTGCAGGTGTAAGTATGTGCTTTCTTCTTCATCACATGTATAAAAGTGTGTGAATGCGTGTGTGTGTGTGTGTGTGTTTGTGTGTGTGTGTGTTTGTGTGTGTGTGTCCTAACGTAGGACTAGCCCAGGCAGCTGTCTATCAGTCATGCCTCAATTATTAAAGCTGCAGTTTTTAACTTTCATAAAAATAACTTAATGTCCTATTTCCTCAGTGGTACATGTTTGAGATCACCTAATGGCATTCAGAAGAGTCCACTGCACCTGAATAAAACAACCAATCAGAGCATCAATCAGCTTATGAACTCAGATCAAACTGTCACACTAGACAACGCTGTTCACATATGAATCGGTTACTATATGGCCTATTTCACTCTGCAAATATGTTGAGATATATATTTTAGTGAACTGCTCGGTGTAACTTTTTTCAACATGGCAATAATAAAACTGATCTGTCATCAGAAATTCAATAGGATTTACTTAATATAAGTTTAGTATTTGGTCAATTTAGAGATGTGAAAAGAAACTTGTAATGGACTGCTTGTGTTTGTAGTGTCATTTCTTTTGGATCGGGTGTGTCTTTGAGGCTTCGTGTGGCTGACTGTAGTGATGGAAGACAGTATGAACGAGGCCCTCTTTCTAAATGCCTGACGTTGTGAGAGTGTGCACACTAGACATCAAATCAAGGATTGTTATGTATGTTTCCATGCACTGTACACCTGCAATGTGTGTGTGTGTGTGTGTGTGTGTGTGTGTGTGTGTGCGTGAAAAAAGAGATGGTGTGTGCAGGAAGGAGGGATGAGATTGTAAAGTCAGTTTTATATTAAGTGTCAGAGTTTATTGCCAGGGTTTTTTTCTCTTTTAATCATGTTTATAGTAAGTGTGCATCGGCAGCAAATCCTCAGAATATAATCGGGCTAAAGAGTAATGGAAGTTGAAACAGATGCGGTGGAGTGGTAATGTATGTGTCGTCTCACCCTGATACAAGGACACCGACACTCAGCCTATTATATCCCCTTCCAGGTTGATGTCTCCAAAGGGAATCTCAGGGGGAATGTACATTTGATCTCCCCAAAGTCATTCCTCAAACAATAGAATACCTCATATATATATATATATATATATATATATATATATATATATATATATATATATAACACACACACACACACACACACACACACACACACACATACATAGCATTGCCAGTCATAGTAATGATTTATCTGGCTGTTTATGTTCCATTTGAAGGTGGCGGTTAACATAACGTGTGGTTAACATTGTGAAAGTGTCACCATTATCATCGTAATGTTTGGTTAACGTTGTGAAAAGGGAATCTGTAGTTAACCTTGCAAAATGGTTGCTGTGTATTTAATGTGTGGTCAACGCTGTGAAAGGGAGCGGCTAACTTAATGCTTGGCTAACATAATGCCTGGCTAACGTAATGCCTGGTTAACGTAATGCCTGGTTAACGTAATGCCTGGCTAACGTAATGCCTGGTTAACGTAATGCCTGGTTAACGTAATGCGTGGCTAACGTAATGCCTGGTTAACGTAATGCCTGGTTAACGTAATGCCTGGTTAACGTAATGCCTGGTTAACGTAATGCCAGGCTAACGTAATGCCTGGTTAACGTAATGCCTGGTTAACGTAATGCCTGGTTTACATAATGCGTGGCTAATGTAATGCGTGGCTAACGTAATGCCTGGTTAATGCAATGCCTGGTAAACGTAATGCCTGGCTAACGTAATGCGTGGCTAACGTAATGCGTGGCTAACGTAATGCCTGGTCAATGCAATGCCTGGTAAACGTAATGCCTGGTTTACGTAATGCGTGGCTAATGTAATGCCAGGCTAACGTAATGCCTGGTTAACGTAATGCCTGGTTAACGTAATGCCTGGTTAACGTAATGCGTGGCTAACGTAATGCGTGGCTAACGTAATGCCTGGTTAATGCAATGCCTGGTTAACGTAATGCCTGGCTAACGTAATGCCTGGCTAATGTAATGCATGGCTAAAGTAATCCGTGGCTAACGTAACACCTGGTTAACGTAATGTCTGGCTAACATAATTGGTGGCTAATGTGCCTGGCTCACATAATGCCTGGCTAACGTAATGCCTGGTTAACGGAATGCTTGGCTAACTTAGGTTAACGTAATGCGTGGTTAGCAGTGTGAAATGGTTGGTGTCAATGTAACAGTGCTGAGAAATGCTAGCACTTAAGGCAACATGTGGTTAACGTGAAATGGTGGCAGGTTACATTGTAGCATGTGGTTAAAGTTGTAACTTAGGCTTAGAAAAAAAGAGGGTTTGGCTGAAAATGTTGCTAGAGTAAGTTGAAAGACCCCGTACAGATGCTAAAGGGGGCGTACTTACGGATTTGTTTTTCCAAACTGCAGAAGCAGTTTTCACTCGTAGCATCAGCGATGGAGGTAACTGTGTCACTCCACTGGCAGACTGTTCAAACGTGCCGGGCTGATTACAGAAGGAACATGTGTCACTGAAATCACGGCAGACAAATTACTCTCAAGACAGATGAGAGCAGACGTAAGAAAAAAAAAAGATAAGGCTCTGATAATGAACGACTTCGGGAAACCTAATGAATTACCCATAATTATGAGCCTTAAAAGTCAATTATTTAATTGGCCCAGCATTTTAATGTGAGAATGATGGTGCATCCATATAAAAGGAAACTGGGAATCGATTAAGACAACACACGGCATAATGAGAAACCAAATTGCGATTTATCATTTAGCGATTAAGTCATACATTCTCTGTGAGCTTCGCCCTGCCTATCCACACACACACACACAAAGTGCACCTCCAAGAAGCCGATCAGTCCCGGGACAGGGATCAATGTTGAGGTAATTTGTTTCGATCAATTAAACAGACATCTGCTTGAATTAGACTCCAATAGACTGCAGCAGGCCCAACCCCTTCCCATCCGCCTGTCTCTGTGTGTGTGTGTGTGTGTGTGTGTGTGTGTGTGTGTGTGAGACGCCACAACCAAACGGCTGAAAGCTGAAGAATCACATTCCCACAGTCAATCATTGATTTTAGAACACCAGCTGGATTTCACTCTGCAGTTGATGTCCGTGTTTCCTCTGATTACACGTTCCATCCCATCTGGACCGTGCGTTGCCACGGGCAGCGTCCCGCTCGCTTCCGGTGCCGGGCCGAGAGGTAAGAGAAGGGTCGTGTTAGCCCGAGTCTCGTTTCATGGCTCCCACTAGTGTTCTCTGGACATCAAGTGATGCTGCTGACACCGGAGCCTGTCCATTACTGTACGTATGAGGGGAGAGGGTCTGCTCCCTCTCAAATGAACACAGCAGGATAATTGTTATGCAGTGAAGCTACGAAGCAGAGGGAAGTAATTAAAGGAACAAGGGCACTGTGGTGGTGGGCCGCATCGCCGTCCCCTGTCTCCGTCGTTGCCGTTTCCTTCCTGTTCGCTAGAGATTACACACACATGCAGGGTCCCCCTCATATTGCCACCCTCTTAATTATTGCCAGGTTTTTACAACCTAGCTAATATTTTAATTACACTCTGTGTTTATAAGGTCATAATGTTTACAATTTTTACAACACAGTAATTGTCAGTTGACCAAAAAATGAGAAAAGGGGCATTTCCCACTCTAATTATTTCTTCTGATGACAACGCATATTGTCGCTGGCAGAATGAATACATTCTTTATGCTTTTTAATTAGCTCAAAATACATGTGCGTCACAGAACCCACAGTATCTGTCCTGGTAGCTTTTTTAGAATGCAGACCCAACCTCAGACGCATCCTGCAGTGTTTCAACAATATATTGCCTGGAGAGGCATCTCAGGGAAAATATAAAATTGAGTTTGAGTAATATATCGAAGGTATAACTCGGAATATAATGCATTCCCAGGAACATTGTTATTTCCATTACGACAGTGACTGAAGACAGTGTGAGAGAGTGCTTTCATGTGCTGTACGTTCATTCCTGCTACTGTATTAAATCAAAGAATCACGACTAAATAGGCAATAATTAAAATTGCAGATTAATTTGCTGCTCTGAATTTAGGGGCAGGTTTCTGCGGCGCCTCAAGGTCAGATTCACGTAAGATATTGTGCCGCAAACGGTTTTTGCAGCTAAGTGCCATTTGTGTGGCTTCTGATCGCAATGATCAGTGTGGCGAAGTTTCAGTGCTGCCGTTGTGAGAGGAGAGGAAAAGAAAAATGAAAAGTTGAGATGGCGAGCTGCGGGTCTGGAACGACGAGGTTCAGAGGCATCCCTCACAACATGAGACAGGATTTAAATATGACACAGAGAAGCCGCGTGTGCGATTTAATATCTCAGTGTGTCAGAATGAATGTGCTTCAGTTCCCAGCGGCTCTCTGAGGACGCGAATCACCCCCCTGTGACTGTGTGCGGCTGCTGAGGAGAGAAAGTCAACCACTTTGCTCAAAATGTCTAATTACTGAAGGAAGACGTTTCATTCTTGAGGGTGCTTTGGAGAGTTACGCTCCTTCCTGTCGTGTTGCGGGAGGTCGAGCGGACGCTGTAGCCGCTGGACTCGCCCTTCATTCTTGTTGCTTGAAAAATAACACTTTATTATTGATTTACTTTCTGTTAATGAATGAATAAACTCAACTCTATTTTTGTGCTTATTTGAGGCATAACATTATGAATTATATTGAATTTAAACAATAATCTAAAATCTTAAGAAAGGAAGACGTCATTAGAGGAGAATTCTTTTCAGTCAGCCCAAATCAAATTGCTGCATCCTAATTGTATATAAGAACTGTTTGTTTGTCCAAGCGTCACCCACCTGGACCATGGCGGGTCTGCGTGGAGCCTTGTGCATCCCTCCCTGGTGTACCAGAGGAGGAGTGGAACGGGGCTGATGCAGGGGGACAAGAGGAGGAGGACGAGAGGAGCAAAGCAGCGAGGCGGCAGACGCAGTGAGTCTGCCGTGGCCTGCCGCCCCTCAGTCAGGGGGTCTGTCAGTCAGACGGCGAGCTGCGATCAGCCCCGCCCCTCCACTGAGTGCACTCATATATCTAAGAGGAGGGGAGTGCAGCGTCAGGACATGGCTAGTTAGCATTCTCCTGTCATCACTCTTCCTGCTCACAACTTATCAAAGAGAAGATAGGGAGTTTGAAGAGGTAAAGGTGATGATACGTTGTGGTTTCTTTGTTTCCTTCTTTTGACAAATGTACTTATTGTAAGTCGCTTTGGACAAAAGCGTCTGCTAAATGACCTAAATGTAAATGTAAATGTAAAAGACACAAGAGTAGTGGTAGATCAGAACCCCACATTCATACTCCAAAAGGGGGTTTTGTTGTGGTTAACAAGACAGGCGAGGAAGAAATGGTTAATCTGTGAAAGAAATGAGAAAGAAAAGAGAAAAAGAGTTGGGTTGTAAAGAACATGAGTTATGCAGAGAGAGAGAGGGGGGGGGGGGAGAAAGTAAATCTCCCAAACCCATAAAGAGTTATGCGTTGTGATCTGTTCCACCGATCGTTGTGTGCTTTGAGATAATTGCTTCCATTTTGTTGCACAGAGACTATTACAGTATATGATAGCCGGATTACCATCTGTAACAGTTGGCTTTACACAGCAGCAGTAGTGCTGTATCAGCAGCAGGGCCGCCGTACAACGTATAGGTTTAGTGAACAGCGTGAGTGGGTTGTGTGAGGCCCCGAGGCTATTGTAGCAGTGATGGGCCCCTTTTGTAGGGAGGATACATTTTCTCTCTGTCTGCTACAGCAACATCAGCAGATCTCATTCTCCGTCTGAGAAGTATCCCCAGAATCCGTCTTTTCTATTTTTATGTTTTTTAAATAAGTGGGCTTTTTCTTTAACTTTTTATTTTTGTATTTGTTATTTAATGGAAACACAGGAGAGACAAAGCTTCTGAGATTCTAAATTATAACCAACCGCGTGTTGGATATAATCTGTCAGGCCTATTTTAGGGGGCTGGAGCAACCAGCAACCCTACATTCTTCCCATGCCCCCCCCCAAAAAAAAAGAAAATTTGGCTTTTTATTGAGTTATTTTTTCATGATGACAGTAACTCTTGTTTAACAGAAGAGACTTACTAGCTGGACTTCTTCACTGGTTGTAGTTCTAACACATTACTACAAAGATGCTTCTCCTGGGGGCTAAGCCCCCCCGGTCATGAAAATCCTAGTGACGTACCTGGTTACAATTATATACAACAATGTTTTCTGTCTTGCTTTTTGCCCGATCAGAGAGTTCTGAGTTCCAGGCAACCACCACAGTTTAAATAGAACAGTTTAAATGAATGAAAGAAGACTGTGCAAACCTCAGTGACGATGGTTGGAAGTCACAGAGCTCTGTTCTGACTAATCGTTTTCATCTCAAGGCATTCTGGGTACTGGTGCAAACAATGTGAAGGGCATCAAACAAACAAACAAAAATCACGAGTGGCCCCAGGCGTGCTCTGACCCGGTCACACTGAGACGCGTCGGACGTTTTGGGTTCAATAAAAAATAAAAACATTTACTCAAACAATAGTGCATTTGTTTCTATTATTTTGGTTGTATACTGATGCTCTCTTATCTAGGATTCGATATCGTTTTAAAATTATATTGATACCGTTACCTTGAATTCTATACCGATAATGCAGTAATAGTAGTGTAGATCCTGTGTGAGTGAAAACCTTGGAGAATGACTAGAGAGGAAATGAATACTGGGTAGGACTGTAAAAGGATACCATGCAGCCATGCTCCCATCACAGCAGCACGTATATAGACTTCTGTCTACAGTGTGAATAGTGTGATAGTAAAACCTTTGAGAAGAACCCATTTATTTTGCTTCACACAATAGCTTGGAAAAACGATGGCAGGTAGAAAAACTGGAGATATATCGTTAGAAGAATTTGTAATTCTTATAACATATAACATGACTTTTTTTTTTTGCTCATTTTGTGTGTCATATAATAAAAAACACATGTCCATGTCGCTGGTCAGACAGACAGCTGGTCAGACACACAGCTGGTCAGACACACAGCTGGTCAGACAGACAGCTGGTCAGACACACAGCTGAGAGAGCTTGAAGAGACTGAGTCATAGAGGTGGCAGGGAGAGACCCCTGGACTCTAGTGGTTTGTTGGATGAACAATAAAGCTGCATGGCAGTCCGGCCCAGATCTAGATCCCTACAGGAGGAGAGGAGGGGAAGAGAGAGGAGAGAATGGGGAGGAGAGGGGAGGAGGGGAGGAGGGGATAGGGAAGGAGAGGAGAAAGTGGAAAGAACAAGGGTGGAGAGATGAAAGTCCAATATTAAAAAAACAATGTACTTATAGAGTTGTAAAAGCATTCACATCTTCAGAAGAGTATCCAGATCTTCCACTGCACAATAAAAGTAGCAATACCACAAGTTAAAAGTACTACATGACTAAAAATCACACTGAAAAAACAAACATGTAAGATGAGTTTGATAAAAAGCTCCATTTCCCTGCTGTGGTATGAAGTCCAACTCACTTCTATCATTACTAAACATTAAACCGAATAGTTGTGAAGATATTCAGTAAATGTTACTTCATTATATTTAAGTTAGAAGTTACATTTATTTATTACTAAGTAAAATCAATTTAAGTTACATACAAAAGCATCACTTTCATCAACATATTAGTTCAATCTTAAATGTATAATATTTATTGTTATGAGGGAATTCAGTTTTTTTTTTTTTTTTTTTTACATTTTCAGTTGTTTAGTATGAAGTTCATTTACTCAGTACTTCTGTAAATGTTGCTCATTTTCTTGCTAAATGTCATTTGTTTAATATACTTTCATCATGAATCATGCAACTTAAATCCAGTAGCATTAAACCGTTTACTTTGTTCACATTAAACACCAAACAATGACAGCACTCGTTTGTGGAACGTATTTAAAGAATAACATGGGAAAACACAACTCACTGTCCCACGCTTCTGTTTCCTGTTGATAGGAACATTTAATCTAACTCATTACAGATTCATTTACACTTGTTGAGTGATAGAAATGCTTCAATTGACAAGACTGGACTCCCATGAGAGGCTTTCACTTGGTTAAAGCTGAATCTACGGAGGTGTTAAGAGATTCTATTGCCAAGAGGTAGTGACTTGGAGTTGTTTTGTGTCCAGCAGAGCCCAATGTTCACACTTTGTCTGATTTTCAGAGCTTTCCTCCATCTGCTGATGAGAGCAGTGATCATCCTCTCTGGGTGTAATGTTAAAAGCGGTATTTCACATTAGTCATGTGATCTATTAATACTGGTAAAAAAGCACTATAAAGAGTGCCGATCTTAGATCTCAACTGCTCCCAAACGTTTCGGACGTTTTCCTTTTAAGCCAAGTGCTTTGTTGACTCACTTTAATCACACTTCCCCGTCCCGACACATTCATCTTCACACAAGCCACCAAGACGCTGATCTGCCACAGATTCTAATCTGGGTGCCTCTAACTAGCTGGAGCCTCTTTCGATCCCCATTGTTCCCAAAACGGAGCAGTCGTAATGAAGCCTTTCACTCCCTGGTCGCCTTTCAGGCCTCGAAAGAGTGGGTGTCCCACTCTTTCACAATCGTGTCAGGCTAGCTTTACGCCCGAGCTCCTTTCTGACTTAAACTGCATTAGGTTTTTTTTTTTTTTCACGACAGAGCGTATATCAAGCTGCCTTTGTGGCCCTGCTGCAGCCCGTAATGAATGCATGGATAAAATACCTAAGTAGTGGCGGTGGTTCGTTAAGGCTGGGATGGAGGGAGCGGGGTAAGAGGTGGAGGAGGAGGAGGATGGGAAGAAGGTGCGTGACGTTGGAGCGTGCTCAGAGTGAGAATCAGCCTGCGTAGCGCGAGAGAGAGAGGGAGGAGGAAAGGTGAAGACAGAAGGCAGGTCTGCTGCGGTTTGGATCATGACATCATCCCCGACAAAAAAACATGACGTCTTCTCCACTTTAATATCGCACTGTCCGAAAAAAAAACATCTTAAAAAAACCACCTGCACACGTTGCAATGTTTCATTTATCTTCAGCCCATCTCCTTCCACGTGAGAAACACAAGCTTTTCCCATCATTCCTTTCCATCCCACCTGTCTCCGTTCATCTCCCTTTGTTCTACCTTGACGAGACGTTTAGTGGCGGCCCCGTGTGCAGGGAGTCAGCAGCTGGCATTTCATACCCCCTAATGTTAGTTTATGAGCAGATAATTACGGATATCGGCTGTCCCAAGCATCTTTAGACACCACTCCCATTACATTTGTTTTAAGCTACATCTCAGCATTTTTCAAACTCATAAACTCACCGAGTGTACAGCAGCGTTTGGCTCGGACCAAATCTGTTCTGCTGCTTGTTGCCGTGTTTTTAAAAATCTCATTACAGTTATTGATGGTGTGTTACTGTGCTGAGGACAAGTCCCAGGGGCAGGGACGGCCGCTTAGCCATACACATGTACGTATAAGTGTTCCAGCTTGAAGACTGAATAAAGTGGTTCATTTAGGACGCTTACAGTGTGATCCTTTAGTGTGAGGAATTTCACATCTGCAAAGTCTAAGAGAAGACAAAGTCCCAGCGCGTCCAGTGAGGTTGTACTAATGGAGAAACAGATGCAGGGCCGTTTTTAAAGAGTCACTCCAACCCTGTTTCTATGTTGTAGAGGTCTAACAGAGAAGGGGATATAATTAAATATATCATCTAAATAGGTATTGATCGTCTTTAGGGTGTTGCCGTTAGATTAAAAGGTTAAGGAATAAAACCGCTTTGAGGATTAAATCATTGTGAGGTAAAATCAAGAGCAAGCGGAAGATAAACACTGCAATAATCACAAAGTATGAGCGCCGCAGACATGCTTAACGATATCCTATAGAGACATTAAAGATCCCATCAAGATACGTTTAAGACCAAATGGCGAAAAACACTTTAAACAAATCCGCCGGAAAGAGAGTTTAAGCTGGGATGAAATATGAACACAAGGTCAAGCAGGTGGCCCCAGCTGTTTGTGTCCCTGGAGATAATGTCAAAGTTGCTGCACATTGTGAACTACCTTGTGGACGCAGCGAACGTAGGAGATGCTTATCATCACAGGCCGCGGGAACCCGGAGAGGCCCGTCGACTGATAAGGGGAAGCAGTTCCCCGGCGTATATAGCACGACACCGGAGCCGAGCAGCCGCACAAGGTCAGGAAGGGCTTCACCCGACAGACGTGTTTTATCTTCAGGGAGAGTGAGGAAGCAAGGAAGCGGCTGTGCAGAGGATAAAGGCTCCCGTTACGCTCCCTGTCTCCTTCTCTGATCAACCAATTGGACGTGGCGATAGTGCTGAGTCAGCCGCTGGGTGTGCTGCTCATGTCCGAATGCAGGGGGAGGAGGGGTCGGTGGTGGGAGAGGATCCCAGCCCGAGTCTGCAGTGGACTGCAGCACCACTAACCTCAGGATGAGGGGGCCTGAGAACCAGGTCTCATCTCTCTCCTGGTGGATTCATGACATCACTTCTGCAATCCTCATCACAATGATAAAGATATTAGCTCCGCCCCGAATGTGTGGTTTGATGTAGAAATGGCCCTTTTCCCTCCGCCGGCAGTCAGTGTGTAATTAGCAGGAATAAATACGAGCAGCCACAGAAGATAAAGTTTACAGCCTGACCACAGGTCAACTTGTTTCATTACAATAGTGTGCCGTGCATTAAGCTAATTACCAACCGGCAAACATCTTCATCAGACATGCACAGAGGCCTTCATTATGCCGGTTTGTCCAAGTCCGCTTCATTTCAAAGCTGCATTATGGGACATTATCGCAGTTTTAAGTGGATTTTAATGGCTGTTTTGTAACAGCCGGCTCACAAGTGTCGCCAGGAGTCAGTCTCGGTGCGATGACGTGACAGGAAGCGATGCTCTCGGGGGTCCGGTTGCCGGGCTTGGATGGAGAGCCGTGACAGGATCAGTCGCTGAGCGAGAGCCACTTGTCCTGATAAGGACAGAGAGCCAGACGGTCAGGGAGGGAAACACAGAGTATGCTGGGTGACTGGAGAGGGAGCCATGGGAGTGGCAGCATACGGCAGGTTGCATTAGACGGCCCGGGTGTCAGGCGACACAACTGACATGAAAATATCCCGGTGAGCCGGAGTGACAGAGTCTCAGCGTGTCAGTCCTCCTGCCCAGGCCGTATATAGTGTTGAGCTGGCAGCTGCTCTGTAACACCACCTCTCCCCCGGGGACGCCTTGCACCCCCGCTGACCTTCCCACTCCCACTACGTCACTCCCTCTCCGCCGCCGTCCAAATGCCCCCGGCTCTCCAATATAAGGGCAGGAATGCAGCGGACAGCACGGTCCCAGAATAGAATAGATGCAGCCTATCTCCAGCCATGCAGTGATAGAGGGCACCTACAGTCGTGGCCACACTCGTGCCAAAGCACACTCGTGTGCAGAACCCCGGGCCCCTTCCTTGCTCTCAACTTAGTGATGCACAGCAGCTTTGCTTATTGTCGTTGTGATGCTGGCGGAGCAGTTTAATGTGGAAGGAGAGCACAGCGGAGAAGCCTTCAGCCGGCATGTGAGCGAGGTTAACGATGAAGCGCTGCGGTGCAGCAGTGCTGTTTGATGTGGGATCTGAGAGAGGGGCGCGGGGTGAGGGGGCCGGCCGCTTCGTGAGTGTGTGGCCCGCAGAACGGCGGAGTAAAGCACAAGACAGCACAGCCAAAGGGATTCTCTCCCTAATCTACTGAAAATCCCGCTTGAAACGGATTTCACGTGGAGCGGCGCTTTCTCCTCTGAAGTTGATATTCGTGCTTGAGCGAGACGCAGAGCGTCCACGCCGGCCCACGCCGCTCGCCCTCGCCCTCGCCGTCTGCCTTATGTGCATTCATAGATCATTGTACACCGAAATAGTACGTTCACATTCACACCTCAGAGATCATGAATATCCATACAGTTAATATGCTTGACAGCACACACACACACACACACTGCAGTGCCTCATGTTGCGGAGGTAGAACAGCAGCAGCTCTGGGACAGGTTGAGAATTCAGGCCATGCAAGCTCGTCCCCTCTCTGTGTGCTACTTCTTCCACCCGCCGTTCTCCCCCATTCTTTGCAGCCTCCTTTCTTTTCCTCTCAGTTTTTTTTTCTCCGTCAGGGATGCATCCCCCTCATCAATTTGCCAGTCTCTCGGGTGACAAGTTTATTAAACATGAGAGGTAGAGAGATGGAAGGAGAGGGGAAGAAGGAGTGAATGGGCCTCGCTCCTCAGCTCCTTACACGCACTAACAGTATTTAAGAATGTATTCTTTTAATGTGATTGGTGTGCAGCGAGGCTGATGTATTAGTTATCTCGAGAGGGGTGGACAGCTTTGATACAGGACTGATTATGTAATCTCACACACACACACACACACACACACACACACACTCTCTTTTGAGGGACACATTCCAGCAGAGTTACAGGCTGTGACTGTTTCATATTGGTTTAAATACTTCGGGGCAAGTCAAGTGAAATGTGTTGGAGTGATTAGGGACGGGATGGTAAAAGATTTCATCACAGGTTGGGATTAAAAACACACTCTACACACACTAAATATCATCGCAGGTGAATTTAAAAAGCTGTCTATCTCACTATCGTGGTCGGGATGTGAAAAATGCAGCCTGCTTGATAAACTACAGGATACAAGAATACATATTTTTGTATGTATTTATCCTTTACTGTATTTATGTAAGATGACTATTTACCACAAACAGAAGGAAATGAACGTGATGTGCATTTGTTGGGGACTAATCCACTTTGGGTATTTGTGGCAGCAGGACATTGTATCTGGGATTAAGTGTACACTGGGGTGGGACGTACAGTAGTTAGCTTTGGAGCACTGACAAGCTACTTTGTGGCTTTCTGAGAGATAAAAAAAAAACTAACAATGACTTGACAAGACAGTTCCTATAAAGCTCTGCTGAGCCGAGGAGAGCTGCAGAATTCAGTGATAATTGTTTTGAGTCAAAAGAAAAATCCAGATAAAAATATCAATAGCTTGAATTCCAGGGCCAAGACTACTAAACAGTTTATTTCCAAATGATTAAATGATTAGCTGGGCTAATTGAAGCAGGAAATGAGTGAGTTCCACCCAAGACGAGTGGAGCTGTGCAGCCAGCAGGAGGTGCAGCATCCTGTAGCAGCAGCAGTGTCCTGCCGTAGCAGCAGCGTCCTGCAGCAGCAGCAGCATCCTGCAGCAGCAGCAGCAGCAGCGTCCTGCAGCCAGCAGGAGGCTGCAGCGTCCTGCAGCCAGCAGGAGGGTGCAGCGTCCTGCAGCCAGCAGGAGGGTGCAGCGTCCTGCAGCCGGCAGGAGGGTGCAGCGTCCTGCAGCCGGCAGGAGGGTGCAGCGTCCTGCAGCAGCAGCGTCCTGCAGCAGCAGCGTCCTGCAGCAGCAGCGTCCTGCAGCAGCAGCGTCCTGCAGCCTCCTGCTGGCTGCAGCAGCAGCAATGTCCTGCAGCAGCAGCGTTCTGCAGCCAGCAGGAAGGTGCAGCATCCTGCAGCAGCAGCAGCAGCATCCTGCAGCCATAACCGGGCCAGAAACACTAAATACAAGCGTTAGTGTTGTGTGTGAGAGGGAGGAAGAGGTCAATGGGAGTTAATTTTCCTGCTGTCCTATCCGCTGGATTCATTTGCAGTATTGGCAGTCCACTGATGAATTCATTGTTTTCCCAAGTTTGTCTGCAGCCATTGTTTCTAGTTGCTCCTCTCTTATCTCTCAGAGCCCTGCTCCCTGGTTCTCATCACCACATTGTCCTTCTCCTTTATCTCTCCTTCTCCCTCACACACTCTCTTCAGGTCTTCTTCATCTTTCCCCTCCTCTTCATTCTTTGCCTATTCATTCGTTGTCTATCTTTGCGTCTCCCATGCAGTAACATGCACGCTTTCATGGCCGACGTCTCCTCCAATAATCAATGACTGTTTGTGTGTGTTTTGTGCGTTCATGTACAATGAGTTCTCATTCCATTCTATGTGTGTATTAGACGAGCCCTTTTCTTACGCCTCCCTCCTTCTCGCTCTCTCTCTTCCAGGTCTCACATTTGTCTCTTCACTTCCTCCTCCGACGATCCGTCACCGTTCGGACCCGACTCGTCCCTTAAATGCTTTGCTAAAGCTGGTAAAATGGAACCAAATCAACTGTTCAATGGATTTGGTCCCCTTCAACCAGCTGTAGCTGTGCATTGATCGCACCGAGTGCCCACTCCCTCACTCACACACACACACACACACACACACACACACAGTTGTGGATGGGCTCAAGATGATTCACTGGAAAACAGCTTTAAAATGTCAAATGAAGCAGCTTCCTCGCAGAAAACAAGTGGACTGAGACAGAAATACACAGCATGAACCACGATTACCTGAAATACACTGAAGTTAATAAAACTTACCAGGTGAGTAGATGTAGATGGGACTGTAGCTGGATGGATTTGTATTTTTGTTTCATACTGCTTTATTCGCTTTGGAGACTTTTTGTAAAGATTTTTTTGTGAAGATGTTTTAAGTGTTGGTCCTTGAATTTCCAATGTCTGTGTGTGTGTGTGTGTGTGTGTGTGTGTGTGTCGTCTGATATCTGATCAATAAATCTTCATCCTGAAGTTCATATCAACTGTTGAAGTGGTCTCTGCTTTAATGTGGTGTCACAGTGTGGTGTAATAATAATAATAATAATAATAATAATAGTTTGTATTATATTATATTATTAGTATAATAAAATATATTATAAAATAATAATAAAAACATTTATGTGTTATTGTTTTTACGCAGAAACAATCAGTTGTTGTAACGCAGTCTGGTGGTGGAGCACTTTGTTTTTCTATTCGATTATTTATCCACATGTTCTTCTTCTTCTTATTATTATTATTGTTGTTGTTGTTGTTCTTCTTCTTCTTCTTCTTCTTCTTAATATTATTATTATTATTATTATTATTATTATTATTATTATTATAGCGATCTAGTGTTAGACACAAAAGTAACAAACACAAATTTGGAGTTGATGTGAAAAACAAGTAGACGGACGACATCTTATGAAATAAAAAAGTCTTGTGCCGTTGATGTCAGAATAGGAAAGTAAAACAAAGTCAAGCTAAAACTAGGAATAATATCATAATACCATTGGTGTTACAATGTGATGACTGAGGGCGTCGCCATGGCGATAAGTAATTTGACAAGCAGCATTAATGGTTTCTTTAGCCATGATGTTTGAAACGGGGTTGGTGTCTACGTGGAGGGAAGCTCCGCCTCCTCCACAAGTGAGTCTAGCACAAGTGACACGATAAAACAAACCCAGTAACAATATGATTTTATAGCACGGAGACAATTTAGACAAGAGGAAGATGGATTTAGGAAGTATGAAACCCAGCCCCTCCCTTCAGGCCTGCCACTCGCTGACCGCCATCATCATCCCATTCACATGTAACATCTGATATGATCATAATGGACTCATGGAAGCAGAGGAAACCTCTGATTTGATTGTAGCACGTGTGCATGTTCATGAATACCAATCAATGCTAATTAACACTCAGTAATTAGCATCAACCCCGCCCATATAAGGAGGTGATGATGACTATGGAGCGGTGCATCCTGTCGACCTGCAGACATGGAGCCAGCAAAGAAGGAGAGACAGAGAAGGGAAAACTTGACCCACGCTGAGATTGAAGTTATCTTTGTGAAGTCCTTCATGAAGCAGTGGGTGTTGTCTTGTTACTGTAGCCGCGCTTTAGTCTGGTGCTCATGGCTGAGGATGAACACATAAGACAAACTCACACTTTAGGATAGTGCTTATCATTACTAAGTGGAGCTGAGGAAAATTATTTGATTTTCTTCTGTCCAAAAATCTATCCAAGAAGTTAAAAGAAAAATGTAAAATGATTTATTATTTTTATTATTAATCAACATATAGCCGAGACAACGTGTAGGATATGAAGTCAATTTAATTAACCAATTCACATTTTTAAGAAACCTAATGTGAAGCTTGAATATATGGATCACCTACTAATAAAGCTTAATGTGTTATACATTTCTAATTTTTAAAAGCATATTGTTAACATAACAGAGCAGAGAATGCATTATATCGTCGTGTATTCCTTATTTACAAACCTCCGCGAATAAATTTGCCCTGCTCACGTTTAATGAATGAGACCCAATGAACGTAAACAATGGCTTTGATTTAAAATAAGCTGCCTACCCTAGTTTTAAGTGTACTCATCAACATTTTGTTCACATTTTGAACATTTGAAGAGCTCTTTCTTCCTTCCCACTGCCATCAGGAGTACAGTTGCACAATGCTTACATTTACATTGGCACCGTTTGATTTGATGTCTCACATGCTGCCTTTTAAATGACTTTTCTTTATTTATACTATTTGTTATATTTAGATGTTACATTGGTGGCATTCTGTGGACAGCAAATGAAGAATTTCACTGTACAGCGAAACATGATTCTTTACTCTGCATATGACAATAAACCCTTTGAATCTTGAATCTTGTGAATTACGTTTATAGTGTGTTTTGTTGTGGACTACTGTTGGGATCCCAAATTAGTCTCAAATGAGCCCGTGGAAGTCCAGGGTCTGGATGAGGACGGGTCAAAGAACACAGGACTAGAGACCAGGACCAGGAGCCTGATGTTAGTGTTAATGTAACCAAGTACTTTGGTTGCATTTGGTTTCGTTTCACTTCTAGTAACTCATAGTAATTATACTTCAAACCAAAATTGCGTTTTTCTAAACCTAAAAAAGCAAATCTGTCAAAAACTGTTTAAAACAGCATTGGAAGAAAACGTGTCAGCCTGGAAACCCAATTGAGAGTTTAGTTTAGTTGTATGGAATGTCATTTTGTAGGAGACAGAGTTGGTGCAAAGGGAGAAATGAGGTAATTAATTCACGGAGGATAAAACAGACATGAACACTCCCGCTGTGCATTCAGGGTCCTGGTTTCCTCTCCTCACGTATCAGCCGCAGAACGGCTCTGGAGGTGTGACAGATGTTTTAATGTGGCTGTGATTCCTTATCACCACTCAGCTGAAAGCTCCATTTGCCTCGGCCCTCCGTGATAGATGGGAGGCCGAGGCTGAGCGGAGAGCAGGCTCTATGCTAACGAATGGGAGAGGCTGAGGAGGAGGGGGGACGCGATGAAGACGACACACAATGCTGGAAATGGTTGATGTGGTCATTTTCAGTTTCTCGTGTCCCGGATGTGATGAGCAAGTGAGTAATTATGGGAAGGGAGGGCTGCGTATGTAATTACACTGGGATGAAACAGTGCTTGTCAAGACGAGGCGCGCTGCTGCAGACATGGAGAAATCAAGCAGAACATGCACGTTACAAATAAACAAACAAACCGACAGCGTTTTTGATTAAACCTCGGTGGGTTTACAACCCGTTAAATCGGTGGGATTATTAAAAGTCAGTGGCTTTACATCTTCTCCGTGTTTCAGAGCAGGAGAGGAGAAAGTCAAGCAGGAAAGGGACAGAAGTGATCCATCAAGGCGTCATACAGAAACACAAACCCTCTCTAATGGATGACCATGGATGATGGAAACATGTTTTCCAGAAGGCCAGAAGATTCGTGCTTGAAGAGTCGTGTAAAAATTGCACGATGAGCAAAAGTTTTGGTGCACTAGAGCAGGGGAATCCAACACAAACTGATGGTCTGACGTTGATGTTGTATTCCTTTAGAACCGCCACTCTTTCCTCACATATCAGGCACGTAGCATTCCCACTGCTTCTTTTGGAAAAACACTGCAGTCAAGGCTGGACATGCAGCACCACAACCTCTGACCTTTGCCATTGTATTGCAATGGTAACAAAATACCTTTTATCTAACTTTTTTAAACAAATGTAATTGGGTTTTTGTTTCAAGGGGGATTTTATATGTATATAAAACAAGTATAAAATAATAAAATCATTTAATGTAAGAAACGTTATATTTTTGAATAGGGGGATGTGGCCCCAGTTGGAGACCCCTGCACTAGAGCTAATTACATTTTTAAGCTTATTTAATACTTCATACATACGTCTTTTGCGTTACACATCACGGCCTCCCTGGTTCCACAAAGCCAGGATGCTTCTATCATGCACATCGAGAGCTGTTCTATCCGTGAATACGCCGTGAATACGCCGTGAATACGCCGTGAATACGCCGTGAATACGCCGTGAATACTGACTACACTGCTCAGCTGATGTCCCTCTGGGAAGCTGACTTGGGTGGTAGTGCACCAGGTGCTGCTGTTTAGTTCCAGGAGATGTATTCTCCTCCACTGGAGGGTGGACACTGTCCCTGCTGGTGCATTGGATCAGGAGTGTGATGGAACTCATTCCTCTTGAAACAATAGGCTTCTGGCTGCAACACAGACCGTTTCAATCTTCATATTTGGGGCCCCTTCCTGCCCTATATTGGAGAGGACGGGGCTCGGCCTCTTCAGAGTCCATATGGACTAAATATCTGGCCACATTAACTGTTAGTTGGCAGTTACTTTGTCTCTGATGATCCTTGAGAAAATATTTTGTATTTGCCTGCTGTGTGTGTGTGTGTTCTTCCTTTTATTTATTTACTTTTCTTATATGTGTACCTCTGTTTTGTCTGAGCTATGTAGGTGGGTCTGTATGTGTAGATATGTATATGTTTATGTCCTTCACTCATTTTTATTGTTGATACCCTGTGTCTGTAGGGGAAATGTTGTTGTTTCTGCTCCTGCCGTTGCATACTTTAAAAATCAATTAAAAAAAAAGAATGAAAACTAAAAAAAAATGAAAACATTCATATCAGGCATGTCACATGACTGACTTTTTATGGGAAACCCACCGACAGATAACATGGGCCGAACATGGCGTATGATAACGCTGCCCTTTACTGAACATCCATTTATTTATCAGCATGCTGACATTGGAGAGCAAGGGGCAATGTGCCAAGTCACATAAAACAATGGTAGACATTTTAATATAGAAATTGGAATGGAGGTTAGAGGGATCAAAAAAGGAGGGGGTACTTTTGCAAAGTGCTGTGTGAGTGCGTACAACTGTGAACGTACTGTAGCCCTGTGTGTGTGTGTGTGTGTGTGTGTGTGTGTAACAATGTGGTGCCAGGACTCATCATTCACACCGTATTGATGTTTGACCACATTCATCAGAACTGGCTGACATGGCTCTTTAGAGTAAGGAGGGCTCCTTTTCTCAACTTCCAGCCTCTCTCTCTCTCTCTCTCTCTCTCTCTCTCTCTCTCTCTCTCTCTCTCTTTCTCTCTCTATCTCGCTCTTTCTCCTGTTGCCTCCCTCCATCCTCCGTTACTGTCGCTTGACTTTGAGTTTTTTTATCCTTCATCCTTTCCTCTTTTCTCTATCATCCCTCTCTCCCACAATCCTCCATCCTCACCTTTTCTTTCCTGAGTCTTCATATTGGCAGAAATCCTGAGTCGAGGTTAAAAAGTTGTGTGGCAGGGCAACACACAGGGTTGAAAAACCAGGACAATAAACACTCCCACCCTTGAGGAGTATTCAAGTCACGTACAGTGATCTGGAAAGCAACTAACATTTGTATTTACTGTCAAATATAGTCTATTTTCATGATGACACCGCTACAGATGTCCTGCTTGAATTTGGCTGAAAATGGGCAGTAAGAAGAGCGTATATGCGTGACGTGGAATAGAGGATTTTTGGCTATGTGTCTAGATTATAACTACGACGGCGTAAAAACAGAGCCGAGAGGTGGGCAATAAACAGAGAAAAAAAGTTCCCATGAATGTCATTAATGTTTCTAATGAATCCATCACAAAGTGTGACAACACCTCGTTAAGGTCCTTAGGGTGATGTGATTGGTTTTATTCATATGAGGCCAAATTGTCATCTTATGGGTGTTTATTGATCGGATGGGTTGGCTAAGATGCTAGCGGTAGCTAATGAAGGGTTAGTCTAACTGTTTCTAGGCCTATGCCATGTACAGTATATTTTTGTACTTTATGTTTATGTAGGCTTTACTGTATACAAGTGCTAAATGCACAAGAATTCTGTTCTGTTTTTGTACTGTACAAGACTCGGGGCAGGATTTGACAACATAGTTCAGTTTTGGGCACAGATTAAACTGTTTTGAGTTGAAAGTTTGTTTTTGCAAGAAGAGTCTGAGGTTTTGTGAATGTAGCTTGAAAATTGGGTTTTGTGTTCGCAGTTTAGAGAAAAGGAGAGCAGCTTTCGAGAAATGTGTCTTAGCAATCGAGAAAAACTGTAAAATAGCACATCTGCAACTTATAGAGAGTCAGTAAAGATCCTGTTTCAACAACATTGAAGTATTAAATAGTTAAGTCAAATAAATTATCATTAAGATAGCGGCTAATAATAAACAGTAACATCATCAGTCCTGCCTGTCTATTGTGTTGATTTAACTGGATAACACAATAACGTGTGCCTGAAAAGTCGGCCAGCAACGAGACAGAAACAGATGCAGGTTTAACCTTCCCAGAATCATTTTATCTTCACAGAAATCCCTGAGCTATACAACACAATAAAATAATTAATCAGATCATCTTAGAATATTTGTCATGTATATACCCTGCAGTTATGTTACTGTGTTTTGTACTACGTCAGACAACCTTTCAACGTGTTGTTGTTATGGTTGATTTTTTTTTTTAAATGCTTGCCATTTTTCGGAAATGGTATAAAGTATTTTCCTGGGTATCAGTATCGAGTTTGTAATTCTAGTATCGTGACAACCCAACTTAAAGAGACAGTGTGTAGGAATGACTCCCATCTACTGGTGAAATTTTTCTTTAGTGCTCTCCGGTAGCCGTTATGTACCAAGAAGCTATGATGTCATCCAGTACCACTTCACCAGTATTCCTTCAGGTGATGAGGTTGATATTTCAAACAAACATGTGTGAGCATGTAGAAGTAATTACTCCTCCAGCAAGATAGTGATTTATGTTGCCATGGGAGCCTTCCATTACTATGTCATAGCCTATAGCATCGGCTCACAACAAACACAAAGAAAGTTATATATATTGCTCTCCAACACTGTAAACGTCCACCACGGGTAGAAAACTAAGCTCTCTCCGGGAGCTACAGGGGGGACAGCGGGACGTGGGCGCGCCCGTATCCAAGATCCTTGCACCGCGGGCGGAAAAAAGTTGGTAGAAGCCGCTGTCCGTCCCGGGGGAGAGCCGGTCCTCCACCACCCTGCGTGTCTGGAAGCGCCTCTCGCTGATGTAATCTCCTTTCGTTCACGCTGGCTCTGAACGAATCACGTTTAGGTGTTTATGTCCCTCCTCAGCGGTTGTAGTCTTCAAAATGTCGGAACAACATGGAAGCCTCCTAAAGGACTGACCCGTCCAATGTAAATACAAATCAGATTATTGGCAGAGGTAATTATACACTTATGAGGACCTATTTATGAATGAAGCTAATAAATTACTTAAAACGTTACACATTGTGCCTTTAATGCAAAGACGAATGACCAATACTAATATTAATATTTATTAAAATAAGTTTAATGTCATTATGGTCACATCTGTGACAGTAAATAATCTTCCGTGAGATGATAAAATAAATGTATTTGTAGGACAGAGTCAGGCAGTCCGGTTGGATGATCTCGGGTAGGAAGCCCCCTAGTGGACGGAGCTCAGGAAGATTTATAACATGTACACAATTAAATGTCATTCAATGCCTCCACATCCACCTTAGCGTTGCAAGTAAAAGGCTGATCTGAATAAGGAGCGAGACTTCCTCGGCTATGCTCTGATGGAGCATCTGTCCAAATTGTTTATCGGCCTTATTTCCCCATTCCTCAGGGGGGAGAAGAGCAGATTCTGCAAAGGGAAATTAATGAGAAAGGAACTTTTTTTTTTTTTTACTGTGGATTGCGTTCCCTGGTAAATGAAAAATGACAGTAATATGCTTTCATTCAATAATAGAAGAGAATTCAGTAAAGTAGTTTGGTATGATATACTGGAAGAAGCATCAAGCCAAATGTGTGTTCGGTATGTGTGTGTGTGTGTGTTCAAGGGAGCGATTGTGTTCAAACACAGAACCTCCAGAGATAAATATGAGCATAACCCACGCTGTGCCAAATGACTGGCTGCTCGAGAATAGCAGGAGGAATCCTCGCATGAGCCAACAGACACCAGGCGTTCCGTCAGAGGACGAGACGCGTGATCAACATCTGAATTCAATCTGAATTTTAATAAAGTGAATCTAATAGTTTTTACACTCGAGCAACATCTCAAGGTGCAGCAACATCCTGCAGCACACAAACACTCTGGGACTGTGTCCGTGTGCAAGTGTTTCTTAGTGTGTGTTCACACGTGTTCCATACACAAACGCACAGAAATCCCTCCTGCTTACCAACGTATCATCATCAGCGCTTTGTATGATATCTTCCCAAAATCTATTCCTCACTTTGTCATGCTAAAAATGTCCAGCAACATACCAAAATCCTTACACATGACATTACACAAAATCAAAATAAACATCCATCTTCTCAGGAAACAACAACACTAAAAACAACACTATTATAAAATAATTGCGATTGAAGAGTTTATCCCGATAACCATCAAAATATAGAACGTGAAACTGTTTAAATTCGTACCAGAACATAATGCAAAGATTTATTATATTGTTTTAAATAATACTTTTTTATTGCATCAAAGATAGGAGAAACAAATCATCAGGAAATCTTAAAGAAGATACTCGTGAATGACAAGGTCCTCCCTACCCACAAATAGTGTGTCTGTTGTATTTAACTTAATAATAATGAACATTTTTAAATATGGTTTACTTCTGATGTATTGCGAGTGTTTGTTTTTTATCCCGATACACGATACAATTCTATATTGTCCCATTCTTATATGTGACAGATAAATCAATATTTGACACGTACATTAACACGACTCTCCAAGCGCAAGCGAAGCTGCGTTCTGCTTCTGAGTCATTCTTCATTCACACCCTAGCTCACTCGACCACCACTGCTCTCTCTCTCTCCCTCTCTCTCTCTCTCTCTCGCTCAGAGAGGAGGAATTTTGAATCCTTCTTTTACAAATAGCACCGACTGCATGTCATGAACACACGAAACACTGCTGTGTCGTCATCCTGTCGGACTTCTGTAGAACTTGAGTTCTGACAGCTGAACATACAACAAGCAGACCTTAATGATCCTGGTCCCAGTTTAAACCCATGTGTATTAAAGTGATGGTTCGGAGTAAAATGCACCCTAGGTAATTTCCACCATGACATCCAGCCAAACACCCCCTCGGAAGCATTTTTAGCGATATACAGTATTGGTCAAGAAAGGGCGATCAGCCGAATGGCTTAGTACTAGCGCTACAGTACAGAGAGTAAATCTCGTAAATTACCCCACTAATAATGCATGGAATGTTACCAAACTTCTGCAGTAGTACACATAGGGTCTGTACTCACAAAACGAGGCATTTTAAAGTTTGTAAGTACACCAGGAGTTTATTTAAAAGAACACTTGCCTGATAGCTTCTACTGCTAAAGCTACCGCTATTGCTGGAGAAAGGAAGGAAGCTGCTTTGTCTCTTGTTGGTAAGTCAGAAACTAATTGTAGATTTGAGTTTAGGCATTGTGTGAGTAAAGCTAGTGGTAACATTTAGTCTAGTATTGATAGCTTGTTGTTGAAATTCTTGTGAAGCTGTCTGTGCTAAGTGAGCAATCAGCTTGTTTTTGAGCCAGCTCACCTGTAGCGAATAGACTTGATTAGAGGGAAGGAGGAGCCACAGTCAGTACTTGCGGTAAATTGAGCACTTAAAAGGCTGTCACTTCAGCGTCAGCTGCAGCGTCGGGCCATCAGAACGAAGACAGCTGAACAAAGACACAGGGAGTCTATCTGTGGGAGTCAAGACAGCTGAACAAAGACACAGGGAGTCTATCTGTGGGAGTCAAGACAGCTGAACAAAGACACAGGGAGTCTATCTGTGGGAGTCCATCGAGGAAGCCCATTGAGGTAGGTATAACATCTCAACCCCTCGCAGCCATGTGTCTTATCCCAGTCAGGACATCGCACTGGAGAAGATTTCACCGAAGTCCCTTCACTCGAGGCTGTAACCCATCCAATCTCTGCTACCCACCACTCTCCACCGGTAAGGAACTTGAAGTACTAGGAGGGCTGTGGAACTGCCAGTCTGCAGTCAAGAAGGCGGACACCATCTCAGCCTATGCCTCCCTGCAGACTCTCCACTTCCTGGCCCTCACAGAGACCTGGATCACCCCAGAAAACACTGCCACTCCAGCTGCCCTTTCAACTGCCTACTCGTTTTCACACTCCCCAAGACGAACAGGGCGAGGAGGAGGAACTGGGCTCCTCATCTCACCCACATGGTCCTACCAGGTCCTTCCTCTCGACCACCTACCCCGATCTACGCTTGAATTTCACGCCGTCTCTGTCACGCTTCCTCTCAAACTCAACATCATAGTGATCTATCGCCCACCCGGTCCTCTTGGTGACTTTTTGGATGAGATGGATGCCCTCCTGAGCTGCTCCCCTGATGATGGCACACCACTCGTCGTCCTCGGTGACTTCAACATCCACCCGGGAAAGCTGCATTCATCTGAATTCATAGACTTCTTTTCCGCTTTTGACCTTACACTGTCCCCCTCTCCACCAACTCACCGGGCCGGGAACCAACTTGACCTTGTCTTCACAAGATCCTGTGACATCTCGGCACTCTCTGTTACCCCGCTCACCGTGTCCGACCACCACTTTGTGTCTTTCTCCATCCCCATGAAGCCCACCTCATCCCTCCACTCTACGCCTCGAATGGTCACCAGCCGCCGCAACCTGAAATCCCTCACTCCCTCCGCTCTCTCCTCAACTATTATCTCCTCGCTCCCATCCTCGGAACAGTTCTCCTTAATGTCTACTGAGGAAGCCTCCTCTATCCTGATATCCTCACTCTCCTCTTCTTTGGACACACTCTGTCCCCCAATCTCACGACCGGCGCGGTCATCTCCCTCCCCTCCCTGGCTGTCTGAACCTCTGCGAACCAACAGATCATTGTTGCGAGCGTCAGAGAGAAAATGGAAGAAATCGGGACATCACGAGGACCTTGCTCACTACCACCTCCTCCTCTCTGACTTCACCTCAACTGTTTCGGCAGCCAAATCTGCCTTCTACCTGGCTAAGATCAACTCTTCTGCCTCCAACCCCAGGAAACTCTTCTCCGTGTTCTCTTCCCTCCTCACCCCTCCTGCCCCTACCCCCCCTTCCTCCCTTACTGCCGATGACTTTGCAACTTACTTTACCAAGAAAGTACATGACATCAGCTCCTCATTCACGCCTATTCCCTCCCAGAAGACATCTCCCCCAACTCTCAACTCGGATGGTCTTACCAGCTTTAGCCCCCTCACCTCTGAGGACGTCCACGCACTTGTTACATCTAACCGCGCCACCACCTGCTCCCTTGACCCGATTCCCTCCTCTCTTCTCCAGGACATCTCACACGACATCTTGCCATTCCTCACCACCCTGATCAACTCCTCCCTCACCTCAGGTGTCATTCCAGCGGATTTTAAGACCGCTATCGTGAAGCCTCTCCTTAAAAAACCCACCCTAGACGCTACTGACATTCAAAGCTACAGACCTGTATCTCTTCTTTCATTCCTCTCTAAAACCTTGGAACGTGCCTCCTACAACCAACTGTCATCCTATCTCTTGCGGAAAAACCTCCTAGACCCTAATCAATCAGGATTCAGGACTGCTCACTCCACTGAGACGGCCCTCCTCACAGTGACCGAGTCCCTGCGAGACGCCAGAGCCTCGTCCCACTCCTCCGTTCTCATTCTCCTCGACCTATCTGCTGCATTCGACACAGTCAACCACCAAATCCTCCTCTCCACTCTGGCTGAACTTGGCATAACTGACTCTGCTCTCGCCTGGTTTACATCATACCTGACAAACCACATCTCAAACTCGCATCTCAAAACTGTCTGGCTGACATCTCTGTCTGGACAACTGCACATCACCTCAAGCTCAACCTGAACAAAACCGAACTCCTCTTCATCCCAGGGAAAGACTGCCCTCGCATGGACCTGTCGGTCACTGTCGAGGGCATCACAGTATTACCTTCCTCAACTGCGAGGAACCTGGGTGTAATCCTCGATGACCAACTATCCTGCACCCCCAACATCACTGCTGTGGCCCGATCCTGCAGATTCGCCCTCTACAATATCCGCAGGATTCGGACCCTCCTCACAAAGGATGCAACGCAGCTCTTGGTCCAAGCACTGGTCATCTCCCGCCTTGACTACTGCAACTCTCTCCTGGCCGGACTCCCGGCCTCTGCGATTAAACCATTACAGCGTATCCAGAATGCCGCAGCACGCCTTATCTTCAATCTACCCAAATTCTCCCACGTGACCCCCCTCCTCCGTGACCTCCACTGGCTCCCTGTTGCAGCACGCATCCAATTCAAGACGATGACACTGGCCTTCAGGGCCATCAATGGAACGGCACCCTTCTACCTTCAAACACTGGTCAAACCTCATGCCCCGAAGCGAGCACTTCGCTCTTCTACTTCAGCTGGCCGGCTGGTACCACCATCGCTGAAATCAAGCAAATGTCGCTCAGCAAAGTCCAGACTCTACTCTGTTCTGGCGCCTCAGTGGTGGAACGAACTCCCGACCAATGTCAGGACAGCAGAGTCATTTGCCATCTTCCGAAAAAGGCTCAAGACTCACCTGTTCAGACTTCACCTCGACTCTACATAGCATGACCCACTAGCACCCTCCCTCGGCACCCCCCCCCCCCCCCCCCCCCCCAAAAAAAAAAAAAAAAAAACCTTACCTATAGCACTCTGATCTTAGCACTGTTGCTCTTGAAGTACTACTTTACTCAGATGAGGACCTAACACTTGTTCTATTTTTAGCTCTTACTTTATCGGCAATGATACGTCGTGGTTTCTTTGTTTCCTTCTTTTGACAAATGTACTTATTGTAAGTCGCTTTGGACAAAAGCGTCTGCTAAATGACCTAAATGTAAATGTAAATGTAAATGTAGACGGCACTTCCGTGTTTATCCAGCTTCTTCTTCTTTGTTGGTGTTTAATGGCAGTTGGCGTTTACCCAGCTGTTTCTGTGACGCGAGTTACACACCAGAGTATGAAAACGTTTCACTGATTTTTTATAAATGCTTCTATTATCAGGTCGACAAGTGTTGACAAGTGTTGACAAGTGTTGACATGATAATACAAGCAAACTCGCGTCACAGAAACAGCTGGGTAAGCGCCGGTAACATTCCATGCATTATTAGTTGGGTAATTACGAGATATACCCTCTGTACCATAGCGCTAGTACTAAGCCATTCGGCTGATCGCCCTATCTTGACCAATGCAGACCATCGCGTAAAATGCTTCCGAGGGGGTATTTGGCTGGATGTCATGTTGGAAATTACCTAGGGTCCATTTCACTCCGAACCATCACTTTAAGTGGCGTGTAAAAGGGTCTGTACGGGCTCACATATGTGGGTGAGGAACTGGGTGCAATCACAGTGCAGCCAGCTCATTGGCAGCGCTTCCTGTTTGTTTTTTTGCAGCGTAAGCCTCTCCCTGCAAGAGCCTGGAACCAGTGCAGTCCATGCAGACTCCAGTACAACGCATTCCTGAAGAGTAAAGAGCCGAGAGACAACTGACAAGCAAGACGAGAAAAACAACACTCTGCTTCCTCCCTCCCTCCTTTCCTTCCTTCCATCCTTTTGGACTTCTTTCCTTAACCCTCCTTTCTCCGTCCTCTCTCTTCTTCCTTCCTGTCTCTGTTCCTGCTACACAAGGGCTTTCAGTGAGAATGTATTGATTTCTCCTCTCTCGTCCGTCCTCTTGTCTCCCCTACCTTCTGCCCCACACACACACACACACACACACACACACACACACACTCTCTTGTGAAGAAAAGGGGAGCAGCAACACTTCATCCCGTGTGTCATAAATAAAAGGGCTGGTAGATATTCAATCGACTGATAAACTGACATCCTGTATCAGCCAAAGTGAAAGTCAATGGAAGAGGAGCCGGGAGGTGGCTGACAGGAATGTAAACGTCTGTCACTGTGAATGACAAGAGCTTTTAGTTCTTTGTTAACCAACATGTTGGCAATACAAACGGAATTAATTAAACACTCATTCTAGCAGCTACCAGCCCACCAAACTCTGTTCCCTAATTTCACTCTTAACACATTCTTTGAATATTTATCAGTTGATTTTCCAAATATACATAATCAGTCCCTTTTCTAAACCCACATGAACCATTTGGATCCACCATTCAGAACTTAATTAAAAAGAAAATGTGTCACTTTTAAAGCTGGTTAATGACCGTTTGCTGACAAGCAGCCTATAGAAGGCTATTTTAAAAATGGAGTGTGGTGCAGTGCTCACTCCACAATGCACCAGGGTTACATGACATCAATTCCTGTAAACTTCATGATGATCTGTTTAAAGCAAATATTCTCTGGTTGCTCAGATAAAAACACTGATCACACAATTACGCAATAATATTTTCATTCAAATAAAGTATCGTAAATATATTGTTCTGTATCCAAAATGTTCAAACGATACTCAGCCCTCATCAAGTGTCGGCCGTCAGGTTCCATTGAAAATAACTTGACACCTGTTGCTTTGCAGCTTGTAGTGTTTCACTTATTTCATATAACAGATCCTTCATCCAGTCCAAACTGTCCTTTAATAACATAGTATATAGACTGAAAATATGGTTGCTATTTTTAGTCACCTTATATTTTTAGGAATTAAGACGGTGTGCGGTCATACGTCAGCTTAATAATGGAAATGGGACATATTTCTCCTCCACAACTTCACAGATGTCCTTTTTGTTTTTGGTTCAGGGTTGTCTGCCTCTTTGTCATTGGACTCAACGTACATTTGTTTGTGATGTTGACGGGTTAATGGAACTTCTGACGCCACAGTCAAACACCTGCATTCGCTTCACCACCGTGTCTCAGACAGGCAACAGCATGAGCAGCGTTGTCTGGTTCTGACTGTGACAGCAGTATTTCAATATTGAAACAACAAATATTCATAAGATATTTATTTTTGGGGTGCACATTTTGCTGTTCTTATTTTCACGTTAATAAATGGTTGCTGTGGCAACCAAATAGCAATAATTAGTTGCTAAGTCCTCAAAAGGGCTGCCGCAGTCCAACCTGGCAACCCTGAATAAAATGACTCCACTTTGTCCCGCTGATGAAAATACATCCAGGTTCATTTACACCTTTGACATTCAGGGAGTTGCTGGCGTCCAGCGGGATACTTTCTTTTCTGCTTCTTCCTGTTACCAGTAACTTCCTCACTCTTACAGACGGAGCTGTCGGAGGGTCACAGCAGGAGAGCAACATGTGGATTTAAAGAATGCTAACACATTCAAAAAACCTGCATGTCATTCCCTTCGCCTGTGGAATTCACATGTTTCTTTGAGAATAAAACTTCATTGGCGAGGCGACCATCAGCAACGACGTGTCTCTCTCCTCTTCAGGGTCGGATCCCGATGATCTGGGGAGGCTATCTCACCACACCCAAGCTGATTATCTCCTCCACGGCTCTCTTATCTGAATGGATGTGATGTCAGCCTCCTCTATCTTTCTCTGTCCGTCTGTCTGAAGGCCAGGAATGCAGTGTGTGTGTGTGTGTGTGTGTGTGTGTGTGTGTGTGTTGTAGATGCTTCACACAGGACGGTTTGCAGGATTTCCCCTCACTAACCTGTGTCGCACCTGTGTCCTTGGCGTTTACTTAACTTCCTGTTTCTCTGCCCTGTCTCTTGTCCATCACCCTATCTGTCTGTCTGTCTGTCTGTCTGTCTGTCTGTCTGTCTGTCTGCTCACTCGCTGCCAAACTCAGCCGTCATTATCTGTCAGGTGCTAAAACAAATAGATAACTCTGAAAGGTACTTCACTTTTATTGCACCATATAAATCTTCAGTTGAGACACATATTTCAGTGTCTGACAAAGTGGGAGGAAATCATGTTTGATAGGTTGTGTAATTTCCTGTGGTGTTTCCATCGAACTCGTGCTCACACCAGTGGCACTCTTAATTATTCTGGCTAATGTGTTTTTACTTACCAGTTTCTTCATTAACCTCAATTAGCCTCAGAAAGTTGCATAGCAACACGGCTGCTACTTATTCCTGAAGACGTGGAAGTGTTTTCCACATTTGTGTGTGTGTGTGTGTGTGTGTGTGTGTGTGTGTGTGTGTGTGTGGCAGTAATGAAACAATAATTGGAGCTGGGAATAATTAATCAGTCATTACTGTGTACAATCAGAATGAATGTGTTGTTAACATGAGTGTGACACTGAGTTTACAAGCACGCATACTGAAAACAGCAAGTGACTTTATTCAGTAGGGAGACGTAGTCGGACAAATGGATGATTAGAGACCGTGTGTGTGTGTGTGTGTGTGTGTGTGTAATTAAAAACGATATATTCCTGATCTTTTACCATTCACAGTTTTCAAAGTTATTATCATAATGATGACAACCGCCAAATGTGTTTTTATATGATAAAAAAGCAATGTATGTAGTTTTACAGAAATTAAAAAACAAAAGCATGTTAAAATACAGACGAATCTCAAATTAAAGGGCCACTCCACTGTTTTTCCACACGGAGATCAGTTTACTTGTCACTTCTTCCTGCCAAGTTGAGCTACTTGTGATAAAGTTGGGCGGGTAGATGATATTTGTTTTTGAATATAGTGTGAAACAATATAACATATAATAATAGAATATTGGAAGTGTCCACCTACTCATGTTACTGAGTCATTGGAGGAATATTGGAGTCGCAGAATCGAATCGTGACAGGACAGTGACCTTACTTCATAGGAAACAAACAACAACACTTGTCACAGGGGGTCACTGAATGGTTAATAGCAAACACACATATGCTTGGTCCTTCACAGTCAGCAGGTCTAAACCCAGGACTCCAGACTGCAACCAAAATAGTCACATATCGTCAGCCTCATAGCATAATTGCTAAGTCATTTTTCGTCCAAACTGTGATATCTGTCTAACTTTACTCTCTTACCACCGCTGAGATCCTGATATAATGATGTCAGGAGTTACATTAACAAAGAAGGTGCAGACCTCCTCCAACTTCCCTCAATATAACAACACTGTATCAGGTAAGAGGATCGTCATGGTTACAGTGGATGGACTGGATGACAAGTTAAATGTGCAAGATCCCCCCAGCGCTACACATCCCCCCCACACCGTCCTGGAACCCTGTCCTCCCCCACTGCTCTGATTGGCCCAGTTAAAGCTGCTGGGTGCATCCTAAAGAGGAGGGAGGTCCCAGCGGGCCAGCAGATAATGAATGCCCTCTATCTACCCCGGAGAGAGAGAGGCTATACAGTACTCTCTCCCATACTGTGGCATTATGGAAACACACTCTCTTTCTCCTTCATTACTACTCTATCTCTGTCTCTCTCCCTCCCCCCCATCACCTCCCTCTCTATTTCTCGCTCACTCACACACATTCCCGTACATATGGGACTGAACTCACTGACCGTCTGGCCCTGAGATCCATCCATATATCCAGGCTGTGACCTTCAGACGGCTCTGAGCCCCGGTCACTCTCACCTCCAGCAGGCGAGCAGCAGGGGATACAGGGAGTGGCATCGTGATCGATAGTGTAATGGGAATTTTGGATGTCTGTAATTTATTATCAGAATATTTGTCAGGTCAGACGTCGATCCGCATCTCCTTTCTGACTGTTATGCTATGACGAAAATGAATGCCTGTTTGTCGATGATATGAACATGAGTGCCACATTGACATAAGATAATTTCAGGACTATGACGCCTGTGTTCTGTAAATCTTGACCTTGCCTGTACATCTTGTCTTTGTAAGATAGGACATGATCCGTCCTTTGGTTCCTCCTCCTTAAAAGGGAGATTGCTGTTAGACTCAGGGTCGTTCCTGCTGATTCTGAACCTTTGCATCAGAAGGCAGGGGTGAACAGTACTTTCTTCTGCAGATGAGAATACTTAGTGGAATAAACCTCGGAGAAAAAGCTGATCCTGGTTGTTGATCTTTATTGGGCAGATTCATTTTTCCACAACAATAGGTATTCAAATCCTATGACATAGATTTAAACAAGGAGGAAGGTTGGTGGCAGTGGGCCACTGGTGGTGACTGGGACGATGTAAGACTTTATCATGGATCTGGATGAAGAACAAAAAACACTCACAATGACTTAAACGTGGTAAATTTACGTTATCGGGATAATAATCGCTTGACTTGAAAAAGCTGTCTAGTTCACTATCGTCTGAGAGAAGTGAAAAATAGAACCTGATTCAAAATATACAATACCTATCACACTTAAAAAACAGACTCACACAATGTTTACCATTTTTAATGATGGTGTATTTATGCAGGGAGTCTTAATGATTCATAAGGTTGTGTGATTATTTGTTTTGCACTGCCCTAACAGACCTGTCCTATCTGTGATGCAATACAAATATTTGTTTCTTAACTAAATCTACCACTCCAGTTCATGACGAAGAACTGGACTCCTTCTTTCAAGATGCCTGATAGTCTTTTTTTCTTTTCCATGTTTAGGTGCTATTTGTAAGAGTTTTAATCCTATTTTGAAAATAATCAATAATTCCTTTTATTATTTTGGTCAGGATAATCATGACGTGCCATGCCTTGTGGTGACGGTCATTGTCTTGGGTTGTCTTTTGAGTCCGACCTATTTTGGAGTGTCTTTCTCTTCTGTCCTGTTTTGAATTTGACTTCCACCCTACTAAAAACAGCTTAGACCAGCTTAGGCTGGTTCAGCTGGTTTAAGGTGGTTAGATGGTTGATGGTTTTAGCTTGGTTTTGGTCAGCTTGTCTTAGCTGGTCAGCTGGTCTTAGATGGTCAAGCTGGTTTTAGCTAGGTTTTCGTCAGCTGGTCTTACCTGGTCAAGCTGGTTAAGCTGTTTTTTGCTGGTTTGATGGTTTTAGCTAGGTTTTCGTCAGTTGGTCTTAGCTGGTCAGCTGGTCTTAGCTGGTTTTAGCTGGTTTGATGGTTTTAGCTAGGTTTTGGTCAGCTGGTCAGCTGGTCAAGCTGGTCTTAGCTGGTCAGCTGGTCAAGCTGTTTGGGCTGGTCTTAGCTGGTCAGGCTGGTTGGGCTGGTCAGGGTGGTCTTAGCTGGCCTTGCTTGGTGAGCCTGTCTTGGCTGGTTCGAGTTTTTTGAAGTGGGGTCATATAAATGTAGCACCTTTAGCCTGATCGAAATAAACACACTATGACACCTACAATCTCTCTAGATACGGAGAGCAGGTAAGTAATATTTTGCAGTGTATGAAAATAAAAGACACATAAAATAAAAAATAGAGCTCTTTCAAAAAGTTAAAAAGTATCCCTCCTTCTTTGTAGAAGGTCAGAGTTCAGTTTCAGTTCTGTTCATACTACCCAGGTAGATTTTTGTGTAATATTCTTATCTGTATCACGAGTGAAGTTCCTCGGAGTGGATCCCACAACTCTTTTAACTGTAAATTAACAGTATAAAATTATTCTTTTTAACCAACATTAATATTTAACAACTTTAGTGCAGTAAAAAACATGATACAAATTACTTTAATCAAATACACTTTTTCTATAACAACTGACATATCAACACAAATATGCATCATATGCCACCTCTTTCTCTCTTATATGGTCCAGTAGTGGTAATTTAGCTCAACCAGCTACACCATTGGCATTCCCATTACAAGTAACACCTGAGTTAGCTTAGCGGCGCTAGCCGCTATTAGCATCAGCTTTGAACTAGCTCAGCTAGCAATCTTCTTTCAGTTACTTTTCCAAGTTCACAATGATACTGCAGGTACCACGGTGGGTTTAAAACATTAGGAAACATATTGGGGACTTCAACTGGCTTTATTATTAAGGAATTTGCTCTGGTCAGTAGCTCTGCTCTGATTTAGATGGCGCTCGGCACAGACTGAGATCATGCTGAGCTCAGAGTGAGGTCACGTTCAGTCATGACACTGAGCACGGGCTAAGAGTTTTAGGTTTTCCTCCCTTTTTCTGAGTATCACCTGCTCATGAGTCTCGTCAGCCTTGTCCTGTCCTTGCGGGCCTTTTCCAAACCAAACCTCCCCCACTCCCACAAGCTCTCTGCAATGAAGGTGGCAAGTTAAAAGACAATATGATGATTAATATCCAGAATGGCCTCAACTATGAGAACAAGACTCAATTTGGAAAAAGTGTTTGGAGTATTAGAAACTGACAAGAAACCACAGATGAACCTTGAACACTGAGTCAGATGTTTCTTGTTTTCTGCAGAAATTTGCATCTTGAAAGAAAACGCCACCCGTAGCAGCAGCAACATGTCTCCCCATCAGGCGAATATTAGATTGTCACAAACGGAGGAGGAGAACTCAACAAGCTGTTACTGCTGCAGGATCGCTTCCAGGTCTACGTTATGATGTCAGGAGCACAGTTTGATACTTAACTTAAAATGCCAGAAGAAGACGTCAAGCTGGCAGTATGGTGGACACACACACACACACACACACCAGGGCTAAATGGCACATTGCTTTAGGGAGACATTATTTAAACATAAAATGATAGTCTCTTTTCGATCTGAAGTTCATTCATAAAAACAGAGTTCAAGGTTGATATTTGTGATTTAAATGACAATTAACTATATATTATTTCAATATGTGCACCTAATGTCTCCTCCTCCTCCTCCTCCTCCTCCTCCTCCTGATCCAATATCAAGAGCTCCACATCTGCTTGATTCCACATCAGCTCACCTGGCTCTTTAGTCTTCTGTCCGACACACTTTCGTTTTTGAAGCGCCTCGGAGGAATCATGGTCCTTTCCTTAAGGAAACAGATGTCACCAGAAGACTGAGGAAATGCCGAAGCTCCTCTGTTTCAGTATGGATGACCGATTGGTAAAAAATGTGAGGTATGACGATAAATCAACTTTGAAATGTAATAATGGTGACGAATGGCTTTGTGGGATATGGCTGACTTGTCTTTCCACTCTGTGCACGACGGAGCAGGAACCAGGGAGTAAAAGCTATAACATAATGTAGTTAGACGGGTAGTTAGGGCAGGTGGTGTATGTGCCCTGTGTGTGTGTGTGTGTACACCAGACTTGATGAAGTGGTTAATTTCACTTCTCCTTCTTGCCTGCATGTTTCCCTAGCAATTGCCCATACACACACACACACACACACACACACATTGTCATATCTAGCTTCTCTGCTCGGGTCTGACCCTCCTTCACGCTTGAACTGCTCTGCTGTAGAAAAGAACCTCCAGCACTCATTCAAACACACACAGAGGCCCAGAAACATCAACAGTGTGTCGCTGTCGTTTACTCAGAGAGGGAGAATCCGTGATGTGGCTTCAGTGCCCTCACACACACTCGCTGTATCTCCGTCAACCGCTGACTTTGAAACCCCCAGACACAGAGACAACAGCAGGGGGGGGGGGGGGGGGGGGCAAAGAGATTAATAAAGAAGAGATTTATCGTATTGGAGCAGCGAGAGGATGGACTGAAGGGAGCGAGGAGGATGTGAGGGGAATAAACAGTGACGTGCAGAGAGGCGGAGAGTAGTGAAATAAAGAAGTGGAGGAGAAGAAAGTGAAAGGGAGAGGGAAAAGAGAGGCGGAGCAGGGAGTGTGTGGAGCAGAGCGAGCGAGCTGATGTTTGCTGACAAGGGCAGAAGCGAGGCCTCCTCTGAGAGCGGCCTGATGCAGAAACAAATGAGGCGACAGGAGGGAGCAGACAGCTCCGACACACACTCGCGTGCCGGCGCGCGTGTGTGTCTTTTCATAAGTGCGAAAAACCCCAGAGTGGTTGTCACTGTTTCTGACACTCAACCAAAAGAAAACATCCACCTTCAAGGAAGCTGGCGCAGTAATGCTCATAGGTGCATTTAGAAAGGACAAGAGGACGGAGGAGACGAGAGGAAGTGGAGAAAGTGCAAAGAGGATCTGTGTGCTGCTGCTAAAGAGGACGTTTGTGGGACACGGGGGACGCTTGGCGATGTCACAACAGCACACCAGCCTTTCACTCAGGCTGCGATAAGACACACAAACACAAGGACCCCCTTCACCGGCTGGCAGAGTGGTATAAACCACCAGCATGTGTCTGCTGCGCTGGGCTTCTGAGGAGGCAGTTAGCAGAGTAATGAGAGCTCGGTCGCTCACACAGCTTGTTACGGGACAGCCAGATATCTGAAGAGACAACTCAGGAAGGTAGCTAAAGAGGATTCATTTATTGTCGTTGTTCAACACGGCAATGCATGAATGCTTGCAGCCGTTCCCTTCACGAGAAAACATGACCAAGCAAACAAAGGTAGTATTGCATTCCTGTAGAGCAGCGGTGTCCAGTCTTATCCAAGAAGGACCGGGTTTTGTTTTAGCCCAGCAGACACCAGGGGCCCGTTTCACAAAGCAGGTTCAACAAACTCTGAACCTAACCCTGAACTCTGAGTTGAAAACTCTAAAGGAAACCTAACGCCTCTGAGTTTTCGGTTTCAAACAGCGGTTTTTAATTAGTTCAGTCAACTCTGAGTATGTAAACTCTGAGTTACGCGCGTGCCTGCCGACTCTACAAAGCCATCATCAATGGAGCTCCGATACTACGATTCACCATGGCAACGGGGAGAGCGTCATTAGATATTACTGAGTGTTTATGTAGAAAACGAGCTCATCCTGAGAAAGCGGAGCACCGTAACTGCAGCAAAGTAGCGATAGTTGGCGTGGCAGACATTTACTGCCCGATCTAATGTGTATAACTGAATGAAACAGTCTATTGATCTAAAGGTAAAAAGTGTTGATTTTCATATTTGGAAAGCGACACTGTGGTGTAATGGTTAGCAACGCTGCCTATGGTGCAGGTGATAGCGGTCCGATTCCCGTAGTTCACAAAGTAGCACAACAAATAAATCATCATTTTTATTGGGTGTAATCCCCCCCAGGCACAGAAAGAAAGTGGCTTCAGTCGAAAATTAAGCATAAGAATATTGCGCAAATACGTTGACTAAGGCATATGATTTTAATCATATTTCACATATTAAGCAGTAATTATAAGCAGGTATTTCAACACAGGAACGTACTTTAACATTTCATAAATCTCCCGTTCGCAAAAACACTACCTCTGCAAAGAATCTGGTTGCGGATTATGTCCGCGATATGTTGAAAATGTCGGAGAATATTGTTTGGATAATATCTAATGTGATTGAAAGGAAAGGTAATCAAAATCCTCTCCCAACGCAAAGCAGCTAGAATCACTTTTATTTCCATATCGATTAGGTTGGCGATGAAAGGACAGCACATTTTTTTCAGAGTTGGTTCAGATTCCGGAAAAAGGCGGAGACATGTAGGGAGAAACTCAGGGTTTGTTGAAGCAAACCTGCTAGCGAGCAGGTTAGTTTCACGGAGCATGTTACCCGGGTAACTGACCCAGATTTATGCTGAACTAGCTTTGTGAAACCGAAAAACCAGAGTTTCCCTCATCTCAGGGTTAACTAACTCAAGGTTTTCACTAAACCTGCTTTGTGAAACGGACCCCTGATTCAACTAATTAACTAACCGTGGTCTTCAATCAACACCTTGATGAGTTGGATCAGGTGAGGTAGTGCTAAAACAGAAACCTACACCAGCCCTTCTTGGATAAGACTGGACACCCCTGCTGCAATGCACCACTTCCTCTGGTCAAGGTCCGCTTTCTCCAGGATGAATCCACGATGGAACCGGGTCTCTGTTCAGATGTGGGTCCAACACAGGCAGGCAAGTGCTTTAAACTTGCATTCTCTCTACTGGCCATCGGGAGGCGACTCCTCGTATTGCAAAAATAATTCTGACTCCATACAAGTCTATGAGAAAATGAGCCTACTTCTAACTTGAATTATTTTCTCAGTAAACATTGTAACCATGAGTTTATGGTCTCAATCTTTCGTTTCAAGTCTTCTTCCAGCACGATGTTGATGTAGTCAATGATGGTCCTGAGGCGAATGCTTGCATTATCAGGAAAGTTGCACCTTCAGTTGTGTGTTCAGAACCAAATCTAAATGACAAGTGTTTTGGGGGCTCTGTGCAGGCACCTCTTGTCACCAATATGCTCAGTAGATGGATACCAATGATGGTATTAAAATGATAATTTTTAATGAAAATGACAGGTGATAATAGATTATGATATAGTTTTACAACCGTGTCCGTCAAAACGACCGACAAAGACTAAATCTAAGACAACCAATAACAGACAGATTGTTCAGTACGATGAGTGTGTGTGTGTGTGTGTGGTGTGTGTGTGTGTGTGTGTGTGTGTAGTAGTAGTAGTAGTACTATAGGGACACTAGGGCACATGTTGCTGCTGTTCCTACTGTCGGTAGATGAATACTTTAGTGGTAGCTGCCAGCTGCCTTTTCCTCACTGTCTGCTGCTTCCACTTCCATTTTTCTTCTCCTCTTCTTTTTCTTCGTCTTCTTTTCTTGCTTGTGTTGGTGTCCCACTATATCTCCATGAGGGACTCCATATCCCCGTACGTCCACTGTGTTTTTCTTTACTGCAGCTCCTCAGCAATACAGACCCTTCTTCATTTTCGACAGCATCATTAGCAAAGACATCACCGCCTTCTTCTTCTGTTCCTTCTTCTCCTCCTGCTCCTTTTCTTTTTTATCACCTTACTAAACTCGGAATTTTAGTCCGTAAACTTTTCCGTTATTACTCTTTACACTTTCTCTCTCCTTTCCACTCTCCCTGCACTCCTGCACTACATCTATAGATTAGTGTGTCCCTGGTGTCTTGTGTTTCATTTGAGTGAGTGATCAGTCTTCAGAGCTGCAGAGCCCCATTCAAGGCTGCCATCCGTGTGACAATTAGGCCGGTAAATAAAGATAATGTGAGCCATCCGGGGTCCTTAACTGCTGCACTGCAATTAACAGAACTGATTGGTGGGCAAAGCCTCAACAAGGGTGGCGGGAAATCAGTGATACAGAGTGTTGTGGTAGTTAGACTATCACTTCCTCTTGAAAGGAGTGGAACTACCCTTAAACAATTATGTTTTGTTGAATAAAACAGTACTTATACATAGTTATGTATGCATTATACAGCTTCCTCGCTAACTGATGATAATATGTTACTTGTTGTTGTGTAATCTTGTACAACTAAACGTTGTTTCATACATTTGTGGCAGTTTCAATGCAAAGGTTGGTCATTCCACGTGATCTACATGAACAAACCCTCAGCCACTGCAGCTTGAGAGGTTTAATTATTGAGCCAGGAAATAATCAAAATAGGCACAACTGCCACCATTGTGCCTGCAAATGACTGCAGGCCTATGACTTTTATTTGCAGAAACATTACATAATGATTATTTATATAGATGGGGGATAAATAGTTGATAATCACTACCTCAGGAGGTCATTCTTTACCCCTCCTTAATTACTACTACTGTACATCCATGGATACATTAGACTAAACTCACATTGACAAAGACAGAGTAGAAGTAAAGGAGGTAAAGTGAGTAAGAGAGAGGAATGTGGAGCAAAGGGGAAAGGATCATGAGGGATTCCACAGTTGGCAGAGGGTTGGTGTGCAGCTGAGGAGCGCTCCCGATGCCAACTCTCCGGGTACGTCTGCCGGGTGATGCCCAGACTTCCCACGGTGGCTTCTGTTTCCCAACACCTGTCCAACAGCAGCACTTGAGGAATCATTCTGGCATCACATCACAAAGACACAGAGGGAGAGATCCGATCTGCAAACCTGGCAACACATCTGAAGGGGGCGGAGAGCCTGACAAACAAACTGAGAACCAGGTTTTACTCTTCTATGTGGTTATGAATCTCAACAGACCCACGATCAATAGATTCACTCACAGGGATGGAGTCGAGCTGTACAAATTTACATTTTGGAACATCCAGTTTTGAAAAATAAAGCCAAGCGTAAAGTGGTGATACTTGCTTTCTTTCCACTGGCCATCAGGTGGCGACTCTGGTTGTAAAAAGAAGTCCGACTGCATGGAAGTCAAGGAGAAAATCACCCTTTGTAATGTAAACATGAGTTTATGGTCTCAATCTCCAGTTTCAAGTCTTCTTTAATCCAGCATGATGTTCATTTAGTGCATTATAGTTAATTTAGAGAAAACAGACCCGAAAGCAGGGGATGCACACACACACACACACACACACACACACACACACACACATGGCCATGGTTCCGCTGTCCAGTGTGCTGCACTTTCTTCTCCCTGCAGCTGCCTACTGGGGCCCATATATCCCACCGTTAGGCCCTCAGCCACTCACCTACAGCTGCGTTAATCAGCTGACACTGCTCCTGTGAGCCGCCCCACACCTCTCTCTCTCCTGCAGCTGCACCACGCCCATCCCCACATTGACCTTGAATTATGAAGCTAACTTTGTGAAGAGCTTCACACCAGAATACAGATGGATCTAGATCCAGTAACGGTGCTGCCGCTTATGTTCATCAGATCCACCCATCGCTCTTCCACAGTCCAAATATGGTCAGTGGTCCTTCAGTGGTTGTAAAAAATCCAAGATGGTGACAGCCAGAATGCCGAACTTGAGGTTTCAAAAGCGTAGTCCACAAACCAACGGGTGACGTCACCATGACTAGGTCCAGTATAATACGTACACACAGTATCCCATTACACTAGACTTCTTCTCTGGTTTACTCTCGGGTTTAGAAGCTTGAATTTCTGTAAATCAATAAATCATCGCCTAATATTCGTTTTTTCATTTTTGACAAGTTCCATGTCAGCCTTTTTTTCAAAATGCTTGAGAAAATGTCTGACATGGCATGACATTCCATTCAAATGAAATTACAACATATCTCTACGTTATGTGCACACCACAATTCCAAAAATATACATTATGTAGCATTGAATTAAATACATTTAACTTCTTGTGCAGTGTGAAAACTAGCCAGTAGAAGAGGTTGCTGACGCAGACTTCCCATCTCTTACCAACCTCTTCTTCCCGTTGCTTCAGCCGAGACACAGTTCGTCTCTGTCTGTCAGAGGACCGGGACACCGGCGAGGTGGAGACAAGAGAAATCGATAGAGTCAAATTGAAGAATCTGTGCCCATTACTTTCCCTGTTTCCTTTCTTTCTACCGGTGAGCCTGTGACACGAATGCAGCAGCGGTGGGATGTCCATTCATACCCACTCATTTGCAGAACCGCTGAGTGTGTTTGCACATGGAGTGCACGTGCACACCGTCAAGCCGCAGACCTCACTTTTATTTCTAGTTCTCATCTTGTCTCGTCTCTCATCGTTGTCTGAGACAACGAAAGCCTTCTAAATGTAAATATACATCATTCTCCCAGTCCAGGTACAAGTACAATCCTTGATTTAATCTTCTCATGAGTAATTTCCAGAGAGGTGCAGGCTCATGCAAAAGTCGTTTTTTGTGATTGAAAACTTCTTTGAAAATATCAACATTTTCAGCACTTTTGATGCCAAGTTAAAGCACGTATTCAATGCACCAGTTGTTTCCTGCTGCTATTGTTCCTTGACTTGATGTCTCTGGTCTGTCTGTCCAGCCGGCTCCGTCCCCAGTCCTCAGGCTCATTACTCATTTCACACCGAGCAATGGAGCAGAACAATTCAGGATCACATCTATTTCAATCTGAAGTAATCACCCTCGTGAAATCTAATAAATTATGCAGCGCTCAATAGCTCAGCACCAGCCCTCTCTGTAATGATGCCAGCACATTATACTCAAAGTCATTGCGGAAGAACTTTATGCACTTCCTGTTCACAGGAAGCAAATAAAAAAGACACTTTTAAAAGTTTTTCGTGGCTCTAGGGATGGTCACCAGACAGAAATATTGGATAGATTGTCATGAAATGTTGTAGCCTGAATGCTTGGTGATCATATACGTCTTAACACAGCAATGTAACTTAACAAGTTTGTGCATATATTCACGTATTTCAACAACTCAACAAGGAAACATAAAATGTACAATCTGGTGTAATGACAGTTTGTTTAACCACTGAACAGAAACCGAGCAGGTAGAATGACATGATTAGCAGTGGTGGGATCGTGGCTGTGCCCAGACAACAGGTGACATCCGTCTTGCCATCCGCTGCAATACTGATGTTACCTGTAGATAGAAATCTGTGTATCACTAATTTTAGTTGTATTTTTTTAACTGTAATGTGATCGATCCCCGGTAGTCTGTGCTAGGTAATGTCAGCTAACATTAGAGCTAGCGGGCCAGCGTTGACACCCTACATTCAGTGTTAAAACGTGTTAGATAATTACCTTTCTTCTCGAACGTAATCTCCGTCTACAGAGTTCAGAACAAGCAGCACAAATGTGTTGTATCCGTCTTGTGTTGATGCCGAGGTAGGCTCGCAAAGCCAGGAGCGATGTAGACCACAATTGTTGTTATGCTTGTAGTTAGCGCTAGCAGTGAAACCTCATACATATGCAGACGTATACAGTGGCATAATGACGTGACTCTTTTGGGTCTCTAGCCTGTGGAAACACAAACAGCTTCTCAGAAGGTTCGCAAGTTGAACCAAATGCGAACCAGCACAGGCACCAGCCCAATTAAACCAGGTTAAAAGACAATTAAATACATGAAAATGTTACAGACTACAACTTTAGTCATGTTGATGACAACAGTGTTGATATTTTTCATCAATAAAAATGCATTCATAATGTCAATGTCAATTTCCTGCACCTGTTTAAGACATCCAAAAAAGACCAAATGCTGAACCGCTTATTGACGTCCAAGTGGGGTCATGGTTAGACGTCCAAATAGCGAACCTATAGTTTGCAAGTCGTGTAGACGGCCAGAGTTGGTCTTGGACCAACGGACACAATATAGACATGATCTGCACATCCATCAGACATCTATGTTTAGTGGGTTGTGTAAAAAAAATCCTTTAGCCACGTACAGGACTAAAAAATCTTTCCAAATTGCTGCTTGTCACATTAAGTCCCGCCCCTGGAATACAAACTGGCCAATGACAGAGTGCCATCCAGCTCTGATCAGGTTCTGATAACTGGCTCTGCTCCAGAGACTCTCATGGACTATACATTCATTGGGTAAAACATGGTAAATGGTAAATGGTCCTCATTTATATAGCACTTATATCCGAGTCAACCACGCAGGGCGACAGCCAGCTCGTCAGGAGCAATTAGGGTGAGGTGTCTTGCTCAGGGACACCAGGCACTCAGCTAGGAGGAGCCGGGGATTGAACCGGCAATCTTGCGGTTGCCAGCCAACCCGCTGTACCTCCTGAGCGAAACCCCCAAAATATTACCTTTTGTTCATCGGATTAAAAACAATAGAGAGAGTCTAAGTCCTGCCCCTTCCTTTGTCCACGTAGTTTACAGTGAGAGTCAAAGAATGTTTTGGTCCTGTTTGTATAGGACCTTGAATTACACATATAACTTTTGTCAATTCCAAAGATGATTTTTCATGTCCAGAAAGTCATAATGTGTCGTAGGTTTGTCGTCGTGTCATGTAGTTCAGTGTGAAAGCGCTCAGTGAACTTCTGTGTTTTATCCAGTAACTCCTTTTATCAGCAGGAAGAGAAAGAAGGAGCGAGAACTGTTGTTAGTGTGAGTAACGTTCACGGACGTAATTTAGGGGGGGACACAGGGGACATGTCCCCTGCACTTTTTCAAAAGGCTGTTTTAGTCCCCTGCACTTTTTACCGTCCAAAAACAATGTTATGCTATAGTAAACAGAGACGCGTCAAGCACAGCACCAAGCGGAAAACGGCCGCTCAAGCTGAAGCCTGTTTCCCTTAGTCTAGACCGGCCACAAGCTCCTCGATTGGCTCTGCCGTTTCTTGTGTGATTGGCCGTCCCCGCTGTCACTCCATCTTGCTTGCACACTGACGGTCTGCTAGTCTCTGCGGTCAGGAGTCCAACAGGAGTCCGCTACTGGAAGTTGGGAGTTTGTTCTGCCTGGTTCACGTCAGCTAGAAGGATTGTAATATCAGAGGTTTCATTTACATTAACATTTGAATCGTTGTCCGTGTGTGTATGTGCGCGCGTGCGTGTGTGTTTGGTAATTAGACGCAGCCAGGATGTCTAAAAAAGAAAAGTGGATATAAGCAACTTCTTTAGAAGTCAAAGTGTAAGTTACTCAAAGAAAGGCGTTAAACCCATCCTGCAACACCTTCACTGGCTCCCAATAAAGCAGCATATCCACTTCAAGATCCTCCTCATCATCTACAAAGCTCTCAATAATCTGATCAATAAAATGTATTATAATTATTGTTGTTATTATTACTATTGGATTAGAATTGGTTGATAATGTTTTGCTACATGATTTACAACCAGTCAAACCAAAAAAGGGAATAGTAGACTTAAAATTAGCAATAGAAAACTAGAAGAACTACTAGAAAACAGAGTGAACTGAAAGAGTTAGAGTTTTATTAAAAATACTTGTGTCCCCCCCCACTTCTGAAATCAAAATTTCGTCCTTGGTAACGTTACATCCTGGTACCGAACACACAGAGAGAGCTGTTGTTATAGTAACGTTACATCCTGGTACTGAACACACAGAGAGAGCTGTTGTTATAGTAACGTTACATCCTGGTACCCAACACACAGAGAGACCTGTTGTTATAGTAACGTTACATCCTGGTACCCAACACACAGAGAGACCTGTTGTTATAGTAACGTTACATCCTGGTACCCAACACACAGAGAGACCTGTTATAGTAACGTTACATCCTGGTACCCAACACACAGAGAGACCTGTTGTTATAGTAACGTTACATCCTGGTACCCAACACAGAGAGACCTGTTGTTATAGTAACGTTACATCCTGGTACCCAACACACAGAGAGTCCTGTTGTTAGTGTGAGTAACGTTACATCCTGGTACCCAACACACAGAGAGACCTGTTGTTATGGTAGCATTACATCCTGGTACCCAACACACAGAGAGTCCTGTTGTTAGTGTGAGTAACGTTACATCCTGGTACCCAAGACACAGAGAGACCTGTTGTTATGGTAGCATTACATCCTGGTACCCAACACACAGAGAGACCTGTTGTTATAGTAACGTTACATCCTGGTACCCAACACACAGAGAGACCTGTTGTTATAGTAACGTTACATCCTGGTACCCAACACACAGAGAGACCTGTTGTTATAGTAACGTTACATCCTGGTACCCAACACACAGAGAGACCTGTTGTTATAGTAACGTTACATCCTGGTACCCAACACACAGAGAGACCTGTTGTTATAGTAACGTTACATCCTGGTACCCAACACACAGAGAGACCTGTTGTTATAGTAACGTTACATCCTGGACCCAACACACAGAGAGACCTGTTGTTATAGTAACGTTACATCCTGGTACCGAACACACAGAGAGACCTGTTGTTATAGTAACATTATATCCTGGTACCCAACACACAGAGACCTGTTGTTATAGTAACGTTACATCCTGGTACCCAACACACAGAGAGACCTGTTGTTATAGTAACATTACATCCTGGTACCCAACACACAGAGAGACCTGTTGTTATAGTAACGTTACATCCTGGACCCAACACACAGAGAGACCTGTTGGTGGAAAGTCTTTATAAAAACATATTATCATTGTCTGATTCAACAGTTGACCAAATGAGACTTTCTTGAGGCGGAAAATTTTCTTTTAAATTAGCAAATATCTTAAGTATAATACATTGCACAATTCAAATGAGATCAATAATTATTATTATGTCTCTTGTGCTGAATGCATGCAGATTTATTTAAAAAATCAGGTCCCATGGCAGTCCACCAGAAGGGGCGGGACTAAGCCTCTCTATCACTCATTTTTTGGGACCTTGAAGTGACAATCTGAAATGATGATCCAATAAAATTTAATAAAAAACCTCATGGGATTATAACATACTGTATGCTGTAATAATGTCAGTCAAGTACCTTGTTAAACTTAATTTCTGAAACCTTACATCAGGAACCAAAACAGGTCAGAGGCCTATAGCTGGCAGTGTGTCCCTCGATGTCATGGAAACCAATATATTTTAATGAGCCTGAGACCTGGAGCCAGACAATAATTTTTCTATTTGGGTCACGAGCTGAAATGTTGAATAACCTCTGCTATGAAGTACATGGTATTTAATGGTATACTTGCAGCCTACATTCTCCACTTATCAACTTGTGGACAAAGGGGTTGTGGGGTTGAATTTTACAGACTGGGTGTAAAGAGACCAGTGGAGATACGGTCAGTGATGAGTGTGTTCTATTTAAAGGCCCTTAGGGTTGAACACTATCTTTAATTCCTCAACCACTGGCTGGACTGTTATCTGCTTTGCACACCACTGGGTGACTGTGGGTCACATACACAAAGACAAAACCAAGCTGGCGTTGGCGAATTAGTTAGTTTGTCCATTTTCTTCATTGTTTCTCTGTCTGACTGAAACTTTGTCTTCCATCGACCCCATCGCCAGATAAAATGTTACGTTTCTGCAAACCACTGGACATGTTGAATGTCTATGTGTCTGAATCGAAAAAATCAATGCAGAAACGCACAATGACAATTTGTTCAGTTTAGGCAACAAAACTTTTAGAGGTAAGATAAAAGATCATGGTTTTTGTCATTATATTAATAATGTCACATCATATAATGTAACAAGAAACAACATAATGTAACAAAGTATCAACTGCCCATAGCAGACTTTTTATATTTATAAAGCTAAGGCTACCAAGTGTAAAATTAACATTTGCTTTTGGTTTAACACAGAACTTATAGGTTTAAATGTGTTTAATGTAATCTTTTCTCTTGAGGCTGAAAGGTGCCAAAGTGTTTAATCATTTCCAGAGAGGCAGACACCCGTGAAATACCTGTTTGCAAAGTAAAGTATGCCGTAAATCCTCTAATATAGGCCTTTATTTACTCAAGCGCATCGTGGCCTAGGCCTTTATTGGAAATAGGCCAGAATTAGAGACATGCTCCTATTTCTATTTGAGCAAAACGGACTACCAGTAGAATGAATAAAAATGAGATTTTGTGTCTATTTGAACCTCTAAAATACTAGGTGCTCCGCAGCTGCCATCCATCCATCCATCCATTTTCTTCCGCTTATCCGATACCGGGTCGCGGGGGCAGCTGCCTGAGCAGGGACGCCCAGACTTCCCTCTCCCCGGACACTTCCCCTAGCTCCTCCGGGAGGACCCCAAGGCGTTCCCAGGCCAGCCGGGTGACATAGTCACTCCAGCGTGTCCTGGGTCTTCCTCGGGGTCTCCTCCCGGTGGGGCATGCCTGGAACACCTCCCGAGGGAGGCGTCCAGGGGGCATCCGATGCAGATGCCCGAGCCACCTCAACTGGCTCCTCTCGATGTGGAGGAGCAGCGGCTCTACTCCGAGCTCCCCCCGTGTGACGGAGCTCCTCACCCTATCTCTAAGGGAGCGCCCCGCCACCCTGCGGAGGAAGCTCATTTCGGCCGCTTGTATCCGGGATCTTATTCTTTCGGTCATGACCCAAAGTTCATGACCATAGGTGAGGGTAGGAACGTAGATTGACCGGTAAACCGAGAGCTTCGCCTTTCGGCTTAGCTCTCTCTTTACCACGACGGACCGATACAGCGACTGCATTACTGCAGCCGCTGCACCGATCCGCCTGTCAATCTCGCGTTCCATCCTTCCCTCACTCGTGAACAAGACCCCAAGATACTTAAACTCATCCACATGAGGCAGGAACTCCCCCCCGACCTGGAGGGAGCAAGCCACCTTTTTCCGGTCAAGCACCATGGCCTCGGATTTGGAGGTGCTAATCCTCATCCCGGCTGCTTCACACTCGGCTGCAAACCGCCCCAGGACATGCTGGAGGTCCTGGCTCGAAGGAGCCAACAAGACCACATCGTCCGCAAAAAGCAGGGATGAAATCCAGTGGCTCCCGAACCAGATCCCCTCCGGCCCACGGCTGCGCCTAGAAATCCTGTCCATAAAAATAATGAACAGGACCGGTGACAAAGGGCAGCCCTGCCGGAGTCCAACATGCACCTGGAACAGGTCTGACTTACTGCCGGCAATGCGAACCAAGCTCCTGCTCCGGTCATACAGGGACCGAACAGCCCTTAGCAGAGGGCCCCCGACCCCGTACTCCCGAAGTACCTCCCACAGAATGCCACGAGGGACACGGTCGAATGCCTTCTCCAAGTCCACAAAACACATGTGGACTGGTTGGGCAAACTCCCATGAACCCTCGAGCACCCTGCGGAGGGTATAGAGCTGGTCCAGTGTTCCACGGCCAGGACGAAAACCGCATTGTTCCTCCTGAATCCGAGGTTCGACTATCGGCCTAATTCTCCTCTCCAGCACCCTGGAATAGACTTTCCCGGGGAGGCTGAGAAGTGTGATCCCCCGATAGTTGGAACACACCCTCCGGTCCCCCTTTTTGAATAGAGGGACCACCACCCCGGTCTGCCAGTCCAGAGGCACTGTCCCCGACTGCCACGCGATGTTGCAGAGACGTGTCAACCAGGACAGCCCCACAGCATCCAGAGACTTGAGGTACTCAGGGTGGATCTCATCCACCCCCGGTGCCTTGCCACCGGGGAGCTTCTTAACTACCTCGGTGACTTCAGCCCGTGTAATGGGTGAATGAACCTCTGAGTCTCCAGCCTCTGCTTCCCCAATGGGAGACGTGTCAGTGGGGTTGAGGAGATCCTCGAAGTATTCCTTCCACCGCCCGACGATATCCTCAGTCGAAGTCAGCAGCTCCCCACCTCCACCGTAAACAGTGTTGGTGGAGGGCTGCTTCCCCTTCCTAAGGCGCCGGATGGTTTGCCAGAATTTCCTCGAGGCCGACCGATAGTCCTCCTCCATGGCCTCCCCGAACTCTTCCCAGACCCGAACTTTTGCTTCAGCGACCGCCCGTGCTGCAGCACGCTTGGCCTGCCGGTACCCGTCAGCTGCCTCGGGAGTCCCCCGAGCCAACCAGGTTCGGTAGGACTCCTTCTTCAGCTTGACAGCATCCCTTACTTCCGGTGTCCACCACCGGGTTCGGGGATTGCCACCACGACAGGCACCTGAGACCTTACGGCCACAGCTTCGAACAGCCGCGTCAACAATGGAGGCAGAGAACAAGGTCCATTCGGACTCAATGTCCCCAGCCTCCCTCGGGATCTGATCATAGCTCTCCCGGAGGTGGGAGTTGAAGACCTCCCTGACAGAGGGTTCCACCAGACGTTCCCAGCAGACCCTCACAACGCGTTTAGGTCTGCCAAGTCTGTCCAGCTTCCTCCCCTGCCAGCGGATCCAACTCACCACCAGGTGGTGATCAGTTGACAGCTCAGCCCCTCTCTTCACCCGAGTGTCCAAAACATACGGCCTGAGGTCAGATGACACAACCACGAAGTCGATCATTGACCTCCGGCCTAGGGTGTCCTGGTGCCATGTGCACTGATGGACACCCTTATGTTTGAACATGGTGTTTGTTATGGACAAACCGTGACCAGCACAGAAGTCCAATAACAGAACCCCACTCGGGTTCTGATCGGGGAGGCCGTTCCTCCCAATCACGCCCCTCCAGGTAACACTGTCGTTGCCCACGTGAGCCTTGAAGTCCCCCAGTAAAACAATGGAGTCCCCGGTTGGAGCACTCTCAAGTACCCCTCCCAAGGACTCCAAGAAGGCCGGGTACCCTGCACTGCCGTTTGGCCCATAGGCCGAAACAACAGTGAGAGACCTATCCCCGACCCGAAGGCGCAGGGAAACGACCCTCTCGTTCACCGGGGAAAACTCCAACACATGGCGGCCGAGCTGGGGGGCCATGAGCAAGCCCACACCGGCTCGGCGCCTTTCACCGCGGGCAACTCCAGAGTAGAAGAGAGTCCAGCCTCTCTCAAGGAGTTGGGTTCCAGAGCCCAGACTGTGCGTGGAGGTGAGCCCGACTACCTGTAGCCGGTAGCGCTCTACCTCCCGCACTAGCTCAGGCTCTTTACCCCCCAGTGAGGTGACATTCCATGTCCCCATGGCTAGAGTCACCGTCCGGGGATTGGGTCGCCGGGGCACCCGCCCAGGACAGCCACCCAAATCCCACCGCACCGGCCCCTTCTGAACCCTCCTGCGGGTGGTGGGCCTACAGGAGGGCGGGCCCACGTCGCTCTTTCGGGCTGTGCCCGGCCGGGTCCCGTGGGCACAGACCCGGCCACCAGGCGCTCGCCTGCGAGCCCCAACCCCGGGCCTGGCTCCAGGGTGGGGCCCCGGTGACGCCAATCCGGGCGACGTGAACGTCCTCGATTTTAGCTTCTTCATTAAGGGCTTTGGAACCGCTCTTAGTCTGACCTGTCACCTAGGACCTGTTTGCCTTGGGAGACCCTACCAGGGGCATTAAGCCCCGGACAACATAGCTCCTAGGATCATTCAGGTGCTCAAACCCCTCCACCACGATAAGGTGTCGGTTCAAGGAGGAGTCCGCAGCTGCCATATTACGGTAAACAACATTTACCGCTTGCTAGTATTGCACGCTTGGTATGAGGATGATTGACAGGCGCTCTCCTTCATACAATCACGCGCACACTTCATGGCTGTACCTGATTGGACGATCGCTTTCACAGCTGTCCTGTCTGCTCCCGGATTTCAAACAGACCAACATGGCGGCTCATTTGAAAATGTTCTCTTATTTTACGACGATAGTTCACCAAAATGTGTTTCTGAAAACATTTTATGCGAGAAATAAGCTTTGCAGTTGCTGAATCTGTCTTCATTTTAGATCGACAAGATTCAGTTTAAAAGTTTTATCGAGATCTTGCGGGAGGCAGCGGCGCACCATCTCTTGATTGGCGCCGTGAGCTGAATGCATTGCAGGGCTTCTTACATACCGTAAATCCTCTAATATAGTTTCAGCCAAAATCTCCGCGACGTGAAGTCATTGCATGGCTGACAATGAATGGGAAGCCACAGACTCCATTACAGACCTGCCGTTATTTACCTCCGCCAACAGTGAGACCGGTCAATGTTAGAGAGCAGCCGGTAATAGAATACAGGCCAGTATTAGAGGATTAAGGGTATGTTTGTATGGCCTAACCCAACTAAATACATAAATAAACGATTTTTGAATAGTGACATTTTTGTGTATCATTGTACACATTTGTGTATCATCTTCTGTTACTAATTCTAAATACTGTAAGTTTGTAAAAACCTCCGGAAAAGAAAACAACTACTCCAAATTGCATGTTTCTGGGGTTTGCGTAAAACATAGCCATCACCCAGCTGTAGCAACCAGCTGTAGAAGCCCTGTAGCACCCAGCTGTAGCAGCCACCTGTAGCATCACTGTAGCACCCCCAGTAGCACCCAGCTGTAGCATCCCTGTAGCACCCAGATGTAGCATCTCTGTAGCACCCAGCTGTAGCACCCCCCCTGTAGCACCCAGCCAGCACCCCTGTAGCTGTAGCATCCCTGTAGCACCTCCCTGTGAGACTCAGCTGACACCCCTGTAGCACCCAGCTGTAGCATCCCTGTAGCACTCAGCTGACACCCCTGTAGCACCCAGCTGTAGCATCCCTGTAGCACCCAGCCAGCACCCCTGTAGCACCCAGCTGTAGCATCCCTGTAGCACCAAGCCAGCACCCATGTAGCTCCAAGCTGGAGCATCCCTGTAGCACCCAGATGTAGTATCCCTGTAGCTGCTCCACCATAAACACCGAGCAGAGAAAAACTGCTCTCTTTGGATAAATAAATGTTGACATAATCTACATGTAGTTCTTTGCCCTTTGTCTTCCACAAAGTGTGTTCTGGTATGGAGCAGGCAAAGTGTGTCGTTATTGACTCTTATTTACTGAGTACTGTTGGGAACTATAGATCACAGCAGAACAGGCCTTTTGGTTTGCAATATTTCACATAATTTCTAAAGCATGCTAAGAGCAATTATAGTAAAATCATCTTGGTCCCTTTGAGGGAAGAGCGGCCTGCAATCACGCGCGTGTGTGATGACAGGGAAATGAACCAGAAGAGCTGAGTCGTCTGAGTGTCTGCTTTCTAATCTTGGAAACACACACAAAGAGTTGGAGCATTTGGCTGACGTCCAGCTTTCTTTGCATTTTTGAATGAGTGCTTCATAACTTTCTTTGTCACCTCTACATCACACTCATCAGTTTACCTTTCAAACCAACCCACTAAAGTCCATATAAAAAGAAAATATTTTTGATATTGTCATGATATTATTTGTGTTGTATTGGATGGCATTCCATTAACATTATTCTCTTTCAGATATGTTTATGAGGTGGATCAAATATTGGTCAAACCTTTTTAATTAAATTACATAACAAAAAGAACAGAGGTCTCCTCTTTCTCCTGGGATTTGGACCACAGGTCTCAAGTCCCCAAGCAGCGCCCTCAAAACAGCCAACAAGCTGGCTGTTGGAGCCTGATTCTGCAACAAAGACAAGAATTCCTAGTCGAGACGCATCTCACTAGAAATTCCTCCATCCACAGCTTCAAGAACAGAAACTTTCCTTCACAGGAACCTGAAGACAGCAACCTTTCTTGAAAGGAATAACCAACCCTTCTTCAAGGGCTGGTAACAATCTGGGCATAGCTTAGGACAGAAACTGAATATGATATATATACAGTATATATATATCCATTACCAGCCATGACAGTGGCAACCGACTGCTTAGCTTAAACAAAGGCTCTCTTATTGCAGCTAACTATTCAGCGGAGTTTCGTACCTTAGCTGCTGTGCTAGGTTGGGATGACAGGGCACTCCAAAGTATTTTTATGAAGGGGCTTAATGAGACCGTTGAGGAGTCTAGTAGGTAGGGCAGAAACCAATATTTTGCAGGAGCTAATTGCCTTAGCCATTAAGTTACTGCTGTATCGCACTGGCCACTGGAACACCAAACTGTTAACGTTAACCCGCCTGTTGCTTCCCCAAATCGAGAGAAACCCATGCAGTTGGGCCAGAACCGGCTAACCCCAGCTGAGCACAGTCAGCGTTTCAAAGAGACTGTGTATTTACTGTGGACAGCCTGGACACCAACTCGCCTCCTGTCCTCATCATTTCAACTCAAGTCCTCACCAGTCGCAGACAGGGTTCTGGTGATTAGTCCTGTGGTTCCCATGTTTCCGCGTAAACGCATCAACATTGAAGCCTGTATTTTGCTTAACGGAGAGACTTTTAGACTCAAGGCCCTTGGTGACTCCGGCTCTGATTCTAACTTTTAGATTCTATGTTTTTATGTCTTAATATATTATTATTATATACTGGCTTACACCACCCACCAAACTGAGACATTATCTTTATTGTTAGCCAGAAATCACTGTGAACTATCCTTCCATGTCATGTCATCCTCTCACGCACCACTTGTACTTGGTTTACCCTGGCTCCGGAAACATAACTACTGGCAGGATTACCAGCTGTAGTTCTTTTTGTCACTCGTCTCAAGTCTGCTCTTCCCCTATATCCAAGTTCTACCAGTGTGGCGCCCCAAGAGCCTCCTGATCTCTCCTCTTTGCCTCCTGTGTACCATGACCTTGCTGAGGTGTTCAACAAGCAGCAAGCCTGTCCTTACCACCTCACAGGCTGGACGACTGTGCCATCGAGCTTCTGCCCTGACCCCAGTACCCCACCAGCAGACTCTACAAGCTCTCTGCTCTGAATCCAAAAGCATGGAGACCTACATCACTGAAGAATCCCTGAACTCGTGCCTTCAGCCTCGAGGAGCACATTGCGCATTTGCGTCAGGTCCTGCAGAGGTTGTGGTGGGAGAACAAACTATTAAGGGTGAGAAATGTGATTTGCACATAACCTTCCTGTCTTTCCTGGGGTACATTGTGGAGTGTGGGCAGGTGAGATCAGATCCTTGAAGGTCAAGGCGGTAACAGACTGGCTTCAACCCACGTCTTGCAAGAAGCTCCAGAGTTCGTTTTCTCAGGAACTACAGTCAGGTAGTTGTCCCATTAACCCAACTCACATACCTTTCTGTGCCTTTTGTCTGGTCTCCTGCTGTTGACGAGGTTTTCAGGGACCTAAAGAGACGCTTCTCCTCAGCTCACGTCCTGAATCACCCTGACCCTGCCTGCCAGTTTGTGGTCGGGTTGACGCATCCGACATTGGTGTTGGGGTCGTGATGTCACAGAGAGACGGAGGGGACAACAAGCTTCATCCCTGTGCGTTCTTCAGGAAACTGTCTCTGGCTGAACGTAACTACGGGGAACTATTGGCAGTGAAGGTTGCCCTAGAGGAGTGGAGACACTGGCTGGAGAGGTTGGACACACCATTTGCAGTATGGACTGATCATAAAAAGCCTGACTGACGGCCAGGTAGTAAGAATGTCAAACCTGATGCTTTGTCCAAACAGTTTCAAGATGACAGGCACAGTCCTCCTGTGCCAGACACCATCCTCCCGTCATGTCTTGTGGTCACTCTGACATGGGAGATTGAGTCCTTAGTTAGGACTGCACTTAAGACTGACCCTGGTGGTGGTCCCTAGGGTTTTATGTTTGTGCCTGTCTCTGTTTGTTCTCAAGTGGGGACAGTTCACCTGTCATCCTGGTACCTTCCGCACCTTGACTCTTCTCCAACGTCACTTCTGGTGGCCAACCATTATCTGCTGACACCCGTGGGTATGTCAAAGCCTGTACTGTGTGCTTGGGGGAAGGCTACCCACCGGCCACCTGCTGGTCTCCTCCATCAGCTTCCTGTGCCCAGCCGTCCTTGGTCTCACACCACCTTTGGTTTCATGACCGAATTACCACCTGCCCAAGGTAAAGACACTGTGCTAACGATTGTGGATTGTTTCTCTAAGGCTGTTCATTTCATGGCCTTACCCAAGCTGCCTTCAGCTGCTGAAACGGTGGAGCTGTTGGTAGATCATGTATTCCGGATTGATGGGATTCCTGAGCTTGACGTCAGGGTACCATCCCCAGTCCAATGGCCAAATGGAAAGGGCCAATCGAGATCTGGAGACCGCTCTCGGTTGCACCCAGAATCCTGCCTCCTGGAGTACTTGCCTAGCCTGGGTGGAGTACTCTCACAACTCAGTGACGTCAGCAAGGACCGTAACACATTTTGAAGCCTCGGTGGGCTACTTACCACTGTGCCGCAGAGCCGTGTGGCAGACACAACATCAGAGACACTCACACTGGTGCCTTCACTGGATCCTGGGACATCGCACCACCCCTCCCCCTTGCACTTCTGTTGCACTTTTTGACATTAGACTTGTTATATAATTGTTTCCCTATTGTCTGAGTCGTGCATTTGGGTCCAGTCTATGTTCAAACCTTAACAATTGCAGAGGAAGGACCATTCACATGCAACGGGACTCCACGTTAAAACAAATAATAGCTCTATGGTCTTACCACATAGAAGGTCTAGAATATATTGTTTTGGCATTTTGGCAAACATGGATGTATTCTGACATGACAGTGAAAATTTTTTTGATAACACTAAGATTGCAGCACCCAACACATCAAACCAGAACTCCTCTTTCCAACTTTTATTCTTTTAATTTCCCTAAAAATGCTTTGAAAGGACCGGCAGAGTACTCTAGTAAACACTGAATACAGTTCTCACTTTCAGGCCTGTGCCCACATAACGTCATCTTCCAGCAGGAAAGCGTATGCAGGCTGTTGATGAGGCTTCATCCCAGTGTTTTATTAAAAAAAACACTCAGATACTTGCCTTGCCTTGCCTACTGTTGTATGACGGCCGAGCATCGGCCTTTTGCTTTTGTTTGACATTGATTTTTCACCATGAGGATGCTGCTTCATACTCTCGTCAGCGCTCAATGTGACGGCTGTAACGTTACAGGAGGAAGACGATCCGTGAGACACAAGATAAAAACATAACGCTCACCAGCAACATTCACCGTCCCTCCGGTCAATCAGATCTCACTAATGGGCTTTTCTCTGTTTGTCTGACAGACATAACCCATATACATTAAGTGCCCCTTTGTTTTGTGTTTGCTTGTCTCCTGTTTTTAAATGTGTCATATGAATAAAGCTTTTTTTTTCCTCTTCAATTTCATTTTTTTCTCACAACATTCAGTTAAAATAAAATGTGACGTCATTCACATCAGCAGCAGCACACATGTGCATATGCAGAAACACACACACACAGTCATATAGGAGATGGGAATCACAGTTCAGGTAGTTTAAATCTGACACCAGGCGTAAATTAATATGAAGCGATGAAATAGGATTAGCCTCTTTGCTATTGATTAGCTGGCCGTGTAATAATTAAAGCTGGCTGAGCCGCAGGGCGACTGCAATGTACTGTGTGTGTGTGTGTGTGTGTGTGTGTGTGTGTGTGTGTGTGTGTGTGTGTGATGAATGCCAAGGTCCCCAAACTCAACATTGGACCACTCAGCACAATCACACCCATCACAGGGTTTACTGAATATGTCACAGAGGAAGACAAGTGGGTTTGAGTCGTTGTCATTGCTTCCCTACGTTATATTCATTTTGTTATATTTGAAAAAATATGTGTAATCTAAATAGCAATATCAACACAATTGCAGTTTATTTGAATACTGGCAAAAAAAGCCTGTCCTTTATGAACATTTTTTTCTGCTAATAACATACAGACTGCATGAGAGGGAAGTCAATTAAATAAAACAGCTCACAGAAGTTTAGGCCTAACAACAGTTTACCTCCGACTTAGAGGCTGCACTGGGTCAACAGAATAGAAAATATTCAAGTATTTTTTTTATGATCTCTACCATGTGAATCATGCAAACACTTGCGTGTGTGAGTGTGTGATTGAGTGTGCGCCTCTGTGTCTGTCCTTGGCCAATCTGTTGAAGTAAACTACATTTAGATTGGCCAGTAATGACTGTTGTGATTCACATTTGCTCAACACATCTGTTATTGCCTGTTTTATATGGCCATTGACTGCCTGCTGACCCCTCACTCTCCAAATGTAAAGGGCCTGGAGGGGCCACTAGTGATCACCATAGACTATATACAAGAAGTGGATGTAGTCATTGTGAAGTGGTTCATGGATTACAGTTTTGAAGCCTCGAGTTCAGCATTGAAGCTGTCGCCTTTCTGTTTCATTATAGTGACGTGAAACACATGATCAGATTTCAGTATCAGATCAGTATTCCTTCTACCCTGTCATCAGGCTACTAAATTTAGACAGTAGCCATTTTAAATGATGACTTGTTAGTTTTTTTCTTACATGCATTATGCCTTTTAATATGGCAGCATACATCGGCGATCTTGGTTTGTTGAGGACTTTACTTATAAACCACATAGCTTGCAGTGTGAGAGTGCGAGTTCTATAGCGACTTTGAGCCTTTACTTGATTATGCACGCATGGTTGCAGTGTGTGAATATTCCTAACTTGATGCATGTGCTGCCCTAAGGGGGTGTTCCCATTCACATGTGTACAGAGATTGCTCGTCAGTGTAGCCCTCTATACGGTGGCTTGGCTGGTGGTGTGCTAGGGCGTTGTAACTTACTTTCCCCCATGTCTTTATTTATTTATTTCATAACCCTGTGCAACACTTCCCATGGGAAGTATAAGATTGTTAATAAAGATTCACTGTTTATATTTTCATAAACTCCTGTATGTGTGGATTATTGGGACAGAGTCCCCCTTGCTTTAGGGGGTTAAGTAAAGGGGTGGCATCTAGCCATAGTGGGCGCTACAAAATGGTGAATTAAAGTAAAACTGTTGTGTGAAACGTGTGAGCAGACTAGATTTTAGCCAGTTTGCATTCATTCAATCAAGCATTTTTGATTTTCACATTTTTCTGTTATTTATTTGTGTGTAAAGACTATGAGGCCTGCACACACACACACACACACACACACACACACACACACACATGGGCCTACATTAGTGAGATTGCATGTGAATGTTGTATGTACACCACTGAGCAGTCAGTCCTGTATCTCCCGCCTGCGTAATCTCTTGATTTGTGGGATTGACCCTGTTAATGCAATGGAAGAAAATCGCTGTGACAGCAACACTGAATGGATTTTCAATGCACCATACCTGCTCTAATAAGTTTAGGGATAACCTCCGCCTTCCTGCCACACACACACAGCGGAGGGGCAGATCACATGCACAGATATTGTGCAAACTGAATGAAGCCATTGGCTTTAATCAAGCGATTGAATTACTCCATTCTATCTTCTTACCTTTCCCCAGTCTCTGTAATGTGTCTCCTCAGTCTGGTGGCCCTGATCAATGTCCTCTCTGTGGGCTCCGTCTCCGTGGATTCATCCCAGGACGTCTTCATTACGAGTCTGTTGCTAGATCTCACAGTCCCTGACAATATAAGCTTTAAAACCTTGGGTCCATCAGTCTAATACCTGGCTGTTAAATAACTTACATTAAACATTTCAGGAAGCTGGCCGACACAATTATCATTGATTGGAATAAAGCCAAAATAAAGATAGGTGGTGTAAAACGATATAGAAATGCTGCTTATATTCGCTTTCTGTAACTTAAAACAAACACTATGAACAAATAAAGGAAATTGATTTAAAAGTGAAAGTAGTTGTGCAGTGAGAAAACAAAATACATTTGATAAAAAGGATTATGGACTACTGTGCTCTGCTTAGCCTCCTCCCTCTACTACTCTCCCTCTTCTTTATATCTATAGACTAGCCTTCTTTATGTCTATAGATAATTACATAGCGGGCAAAATTTACATGTGGGCAAAATTTACATGTGGAGTTCCCGAGGCTCCATTCTGGGGCCTCTTCTGTTCAATATCTACATGTTTCCACTGGCTCAGGTCATGAAAAACAACAAAATATGTTACCATAACTACGAAGATGATACACAAGTTTACATAACAATATCACCAGTGGGACTATAGTCCAGTACTGATTAGATGCATTGAGCAAAGCAATAATTGGATGGAGCATAATTTTCTCCAATTAAACAAAGACAAAACTGAAATCATTGTTTTGGAGCCAAGGAAGAACGGTCAAAAGTTAGCACCCAGCTTCAAGCGGTAATGCTAAAAACCACAAACAAAGCCAGAAACGTAGGTGTATTCATGGACCTGAACTTAAACAGCCACATTAAATCAGTCACAAAGCCAGCCTACTATCACCTCAAGAATATATCAAGGCTTCAAGGACTTGTGACTCAGCAGGATTTAGAAAAACGTATCCATGCTTTTATCTTCAGCAGGCTCGACTACTGTAACAGTGTCTTTACAGGTCTCCCTAAAAAGTCCATCAGACTCTGCAGTTAATTCAGAACGCTGCTGCTCGAGTCCTCACTAAGACCAAAAAGTGGATCACATTACTGCGGTTCTCAGGTCTTTACACTGGCTTCCTGTCTCTCAAAGAACTGACTTTAAAAATCTACTGCTGGTTTACAAAGCACTGAATGGTTTGGGGCCAGAATACATTTCTGATCTTCTGTTTAGCTAGGAACCATCCAGACCTCTCAGATGGTCTGGGACAGGTCTGCCCTGTGTCCCCAGAGTCAGAACCTAACATGGAGAGGCAGAACCAACTTCCAGAGAACTGCAGGTCTTCTGCAAATCTCAGCTCTTTTAACTCAAGACTGAAGACTTTTCTGTTTGACGCTGCCTTTCAGTAATCAATACTATCAATGAACTTCTTATGCTGTAATTTCTATTCCTCGATATTCTTGTTTTTATTTCTTCATTTTTTTTCATTTGTAAATGTATTATTTTATTGGCTTGTTGTAATGCTTTTTCTCCAATGCTTATAATGTTTAATGTAAATCACTTTGAATTTCCCTGTTCTTAATTAAATCAGAAAACACTCAGTATTTTCATCTGTCAAGTATTTCATTCACAAGGAAATACACACACACACTGGAGTATATATATATATATATATATATATATTAGGGTTGCACATCTCTCTGTGATAAAAGATTCGATATGCGTCTAGATACACAGGTTAGGATTCGATTCAAAACGATTGTTGTGTTTTTTTCTGTGGACCCGGACTGAGATACAGAGAGGCTGAGCGGCAGGTAAAGTGTTTATTTACAACAGGTAATTGTGCATCGAGCTGGTGCAGATGAAGTGGCCGTGCGGGCAGATCGGCAGGGGACGGCCGAGGTGACGAGCAGGCAGGCAGGCAGGAGTCCGGCGGAGAGGCGCTGGGGATTTCCTGGAGAGCCACAAGACAGGCGTTAGTGGAGAAAGCTACGGTACACAGAAGCACGTTTGGGCTAACAAAGGTGAACGATACGGCGCGTGTCAACATCACCGTAGGGACTGAAAAATCTGGCGGTGAAGTGGTGGAGAGACCAGGGTTATGTAGGCTGCAGGCTGATGAGCTGAATGGGAAAAAGGTGCGCCACTCTGCCTTGACCATCGACATGCCCACCGGACACACCTCGAGGAGGAGCCAGTGAGGGAGAGGAAGGAGGTGGAAAACTAACAAGGAAAGACAAAGGTCGTAGAGTGCCAGCGGCGAGGGAGTCCCGGATATAGTCCTCCATGGCTTCACGCTCTGGCCGGGAGAGATCATAGAGGTGACTGGAAGGGAGCGTGGCACCGGGGAGCAGGTCGATTGCACAGTCGTAGGGGCGGTGAGGTGGTAGGGACTGTGCACGGTCTTTACTGAGGACCTCTGCCTGGTCGTGGTAGGCAGAGGGGACGCTGGCGAGGTCTACCAGTGCAGGACGGGCTGGGGATACCGGAGCACCGGAGGGAGCAGCAGAGTGGAGACAGTTGGAGTGGCAGTGTACACTCCAGCTGCCAATCCGTGCCAAAGACCAGTCAATGTGGGGGTTGTGTAATTTTAGCCAGGGGAGACCGAGGAACACAGGAGACTGGGGTGAGGGGATTATGAAGAGTTGGATCTTCTCACTGTGGTTGCCAGACAGGAGGAGTGTCAGGGGGTGGTGCAGTGAGTGACCCTGGCTAATAATCGGCCATCCAGGGCGAAAACCTCCTCCTTGGGGACTGGAAGAGGGAGTGTGGGGATGTGAGTCCGGTCTACCATGCCCATGTCGATAAAATTCTCATCGGAGCCCAAGTCGACGAGCACCGGCAGGGATAGGGGCTGAAGAGACCAGGTAAGGGTTGTAAAGGTATATATATATATATATATATATATATAGACTGGTTACCTGTCTGTCTCTACATGTCTCCCTGTGATAGACTGTTTACCTGTCTGTCTCTACATGTCAGCCCTGTGATAGACTGGTTACCTGTCTGTCTCTACATGTCAGCCCTGTGATAGACTGGTTACCTGTCTGTCTCTACATGTCAGCCCTGTAATAGACTGGTTACCTGTCTGTCTCTACATGTCAGCCCTGTGATAGACTGGTTACCTGTCTGTCTCTACATGTCAGCCCTGTGATAGACCGGTTACCTGTCTGTCTCTACATGTCAGCCCAGTGATAGACTGGTTACCTGTCTGTCTCTACATGTCAGCCCTGTGATAGACTGGTTACCTGTCTGTCTCTACATGTCAGCCCTGTGATAGACTGGTTACCTGTCTGTCTCTACATGTCACCCCTGTGATAGACCGGTTACCTGTCTGTCTCTACATGTCACCCCTGTGATAGACCGGTTACCTGTCTGTCTCTACATGTCAGCCTGTGATAGACTGGTTACCTGTCTGTCTCTACATGTCAGCCCTGTGATAGACTGGTTACCTGTCTGTCTCTACATGTCTCCCTGTGATAGACTGTTTACCTTTCTGTCTCTACATGTCAGCCCTGTGATAGACTGGTTACCTGTCTGTCTCTACATGTCTCCCTGTGATAGACTGGTTACCTGTCTGTCTCTACATGTCACCCCTGTGATAGACCGGTTACCTGTCTGTCTCTACATGTCAGCCTGTGATAGACTGGTTACCTGTCTGTCTCTACATGTCAGCCCTGTGATAGACTGGTTACCTGTCTGTCTCTACATGTCTCCCTGTGATAGACTGTTTACCTTTCTGTCTCTACATGTCAGCCCTGTGATAGACCGGTTACCTGTCTGTCTCTACATGTCTCCCTGTGATAGACTGTTTACCTTTCTGTCTCTACATGTCAGCCCTGTGATAGACCGGTTACCTGTCTGTCTCTACATGTCTCCCTGTGATAGACTGGTTACCTGTCTGTCTCTACATGTCAGCCCTGTAATAGACTGTTTACCTGTCTGTCTCTACATGTCAGCCCAGTGATAGACTGGTTACCTGTCTGTCTCTACATGTCAGCCCTGTGATAGACTGGTTACCTGTCTGTCTCTACATGTCTCCCTGTGATAGACTGGTTACCTTTCTGTCTCTACATGTCAGCCCTGTGATAGACCGGTTACCTGTCTGTCTCTATATGTCAGCCCAGTGGTAGACTGGTTCCCTGTCCAGGGTGAACCCTGCCTTCAACCAATGTGAGCAAGGATCGGCTCCATAGCTCCATTGACTAAATCAACATCATGCTGGATTGAAGAAGACCATTTTCTGATTGACCTCCATGCAAGTTTCAGGCATTTCAGCTTTGGCTTCACTTTTCAGAACCGGAGGTTGCCGTCTGACTTAACATGGTTGCTCATGCACAATCAGCTGACGCTGCTGATGTGAGCCGCCTCCACTCTCCTCTCTCTCCTGCAGCCAGATGCTGCACCACGCCCACCTCCCCCCAGGCACATGCATTATTAAAATAATAATAATAAATGTATTCATGAGCGACGCTGACCAGAGATGGATTCATTTAAAAGGGGCAGACCACCAATTATATACATTGCAATCAGCTTACTCATTATGGGGAGTGCTGCCTCTGCTCTTGTGTCTTCTATGGTTCTAGAGGATAAAATGACCCTGATTATGTCATCAGGGTTATATCAGTTTGGGATTGGAGGCTAAACATTTTAAAGAGTGAGCCTTAATTCCAATTGTTAATTGTGGCATGAAGTTTGAAAGACAGATGAGTTGCATTATGGGAAACAAGCACATGATGAGCTGATTGAGCATCTCTGGCACAAGTTGAAGTTGAAGAGATTATTAGTATTCATGCAAATTAATTGCATTTTTGAGGCGTTTGTATGAAGTTCAAGGTGTGTAGGTTTGTATGAAGGTACATTGTAAGGCCTGCAGGCCTACTTGTTACGGCTGCTGTTGTCGCCTGTCCCCAGGCCTAACTATTTTAGGACTTGTTAAAGAGATGCAAAGTAACACGTGTCTTAGTGTGTTATGCGTGGTCTTCAGTCGGTGATTGGTCCCGTGGGCCCGGTCCCTCCCACTTCCTCTTAACATCTCCAACAATCCTGATAGATATGTGATTGTGCTTGATCAGCCGGCTGTCATGCTCTGTGTATCAGAAACCTTTGTTGTGTGCTTTATGATAAGTAAGAGTAGTGTAAAGATTGCTTTGTATTTGTAGTCGTCGCTGATACAAAACTCCAGTTCTGAGGAGTCCTTTTTCAGTTACATTTGTTTTATCCGTTTTAGTAGCTCCCATTGGCCATTTTGCCTCATTTGTGGTTGGTTAACCCTCTTTTGTTACACCATCTTGAAACTCTGCTAATAAACCAACTCACAATACTAAAAACAACTGGTGTTATGTTGCTTCCCTTTTCCCCTCACCAGCCGGGTCGTAACACTACTGTACTTATGGTTTTGTGGATACCTTTTTAACTGGCCTGTTAAATTCTTCCTCGCTTAGCGTCTCACTGAAAGCCTGCTTCGTCAGAGTGTGATAGTTGCCAAGTCTACAGGTCAAGTCAAGTTTATTTATATAGCACATTTCATAAGAATTCAAAAACAAATAGTAACAGAGCCAGAGGAGGGAGGTCACATTCTGAGAAAAAAAATCCATCTTCAGGATTGAAGTCGTAAATTTAGGAGAAAAAAAATGTGAATACTTTCTGAGATGTAAGTGATAAATGTCAAGAAAAAAGCGTTTTTGTCAAGAAACCACATCACTTGACTTTGCAAGGTTGGATCAACCCAATGTCATCACACCACAGACGGCACTGTTACAAAACAGTGTGTGTGTGTGTGTGCGTGCGTGTGTGTGTGTGTGTGTGCGTGTGTGTGTGTGTGTGTGCGTGCGTGTGTGTGTGTGTGTGTGTGTGTGTGGTGTGTGTGTGTGTGTGTGTCTGTGTGACTAATCTTTCATGCTGTTGCACTAAAATGCATATATTTTAGGTGTTTATTTATGGCTGCATGCTCAAGGACCTCTCGTGATGACACTTCTAAACACTGACTGCTGACTCTTCACTAACTCCACTTTCCACGTATTTGCGTTGGTAGATTTCTCCTAAATTCACCAAAAGTTAACACCTCATTTGCATATGTCAAAGTACAATTTCAGAAAACGTGCAATAAAAAACATAAATGTATTAATGTGAGTAATTAATGGGGAAGTTTCAAGGTGATATATAATAGATATGTTTTTTGACCCTTTTAACCTTTAGTCTTCAAAATGTATGTCATTTAACAATCCGTACTTTTTTTAAAGGTCATTTTTTTTTCTCTGAGACTCTGGAACATTTGGTGGATGTAAGTGCTACTGAAGTGGATATTTATGGCTCAGTTTCATTCCTACCCATATTCTGAAGGTTTTACTCAGGGGTTTGTTCATATATCATTCATAGCCTGATCTCTATAGCATTTTATTACTAAAAACATGGGGATTTTTTTTTTTTTTAAGGCTGCTGACAGTATTTTCTGATTTATGGAGTCATACAAAGAGATATACAAAATTCCCTCTTTAAAAATATTTAACTCCAATATGTCAATAAAATTACAGGGATCTATCATTTATCTAATGTTCATATTTCTGTTGTGGAAATGTATGCAAATGAACAAAGATGTAATATCATAATTCTTATTTGGGTTTTAGTGAATTTACACTGACATGAATTGCCTTAATGTAAGTTACCAACTAGGGAAGTTTCATGGTGGTGTCTATTAAATATGTTTTATCCTATTCACCTTTAGTGTCTGCAAAATGTATTTTACAATCTATATTTTTAAAGGTCCACCAAACTTTGCTAAAGGTTTTAACAGAGGGGTTTGTTCATATATCATTAACATATTAATGTATACAACATTTTATTAAAAATGAAAAAACATGGAGGAAATTGATTTGGCCACTGACAGTTTTCAGTTATATCTCATACAAAGCAATATTGTGGAAAATTTGCATAAAATTAGGATTTAGATAAGATCCTCATTTGGATTTTCAGATAGTTGTAATACAAAACAAATCATTCTTTTAATGTAAGATATCAACTGGGGAAGTTTTGTGGGAAATATCTATTCAATATTTCTTTTATCCTTCACACTTTCTGTGTCTCCCCTTCAGGGAAAATGTTTTGTTAGCCAAATATGAGATATTGTTGTTGAGCAGCACATCCTCCTACAGTTTTCAGTGTTTTGCTTTGTTAGGCTCACCATGTCCTGGAAGACTGCCGTAGAGATAATATGAAAGCAACGGGTATTGTAGTCTATGTGGTGCTTTCACACAGCTTCAGAATGTCAAAATCCAAAGTACTTAAAAGTGTTAAAGTCTTGGGTCTGCCTTTTGAGGCCATGAAAACAATGATATACCAACATTGTTCAGCTTTCAGTTCAGTTGAAGGATGATGCCCCTCAGTTGGTGAGTTAAATCTTAAGGCATTTGTTTAAATGTCATTGTCTAACTTTTTGTGGAACTATGTTTCCATAACATTGCAGCAAAAAAGTCTTTCACATCTATAATAAAAAAAAGTACATACAAATTTGTTGTTATAGTAATAGTGTCATATAGTGGCAACAAGATGTGTGAGTTTGTATACTTATGCTTTAGTTTTAAAAAGATACTTTGTGATTACAATTCTGACTTTTGTTGAATGAGTAGCGAAATTTGATGCTTCGCCATGAGAAAATAAATGGCAAAAGATTTGATGTGATTCCCTGAAAATATGTACAGGACGATTTTTAATCACAGTCATGGCGCCACCGGCAGGCAACAGGAAGTTACAGTCACCATGCTTTGGCTTGCCTTTTTTAGTAGGTTAACCGGATCAAACAGTTTTTGTGGTGGCCATGCATTATTCACCTTGATAAATTAAGCTGTTTTTAGGCTCGAGAGATACTTAGCAATAAAAGATATGTATTCTAATTTGGTTCTTGTGTTTGTGCAACGGCTTTGATGGTACCTCGCAGTACGTTTTAGGTTGGTATATTATTTATTATTAATATTTGCTCATTTACAGGCGCTGTGCTTTAATGAAATCCAAGAGATTTGATCAACTTCCAGTTTGTCAGGAAAAGTTTGAGCTTTCATGAAACAGTATTGCCTCGTCATGGCAAGGAGTTCATATGATTCGCCATGAAACAAAAAGCTTTCATAACTCAACTGTACTTGGTCCAATCTAACTTGACATATAAGACATGACAATATTAACTCATAGTTATAGTTATCACACTAGTGCACCTTACGGGCCACAAAAGCACAATCACATAGAGGCTGGAGATCACTAGAAAATCCATTAATTGCAAACGAGCGGTACATGGGAAGGAAGTCATCAGGGCAGACGAATCCAAAAGGGGATGAGCCAACAGAGTCAAAAACAAGGCCCAGAACACTATGAACACCAGGAATAAAAGAGTAACGCTGAAAAGCTTTCTCACGAGGAATAAAGACAATCTGGCAGGGAACCGCCGAGGTGCAGACAGACCGACCAACAGACAGACAGACAGACTAAATACAACAGGAGGCAGGAAGACACAGGTGAGACACATTAGGGCAGGTAAGTAATCATTCACACACCTGAGGGTGGGAAAGTCAAGACGTGAGGAGAGGTAAGAACAGGGAACCGGAAAATTACAAAATAAAACAGGAAATGAAAACGAAAATACAATTACAAAATAATATAATAACAGAATTTAATTTTCCATGTGTGTTTTTCATTTGATATACACATAATGCATGTTTAGTATGTGTTCTCTAGCGCAGGTGTCCGATGGCCCCGGGGTGCACGTCTGCATCTGCCAGCATCCCCCAGCATGAAGGTGCTAGTGCCCAATCATTGCTGTTGTCCATTCCATCTTTGTTAAATGTCCATCTTCATTTTATAAAATTTTGTAAAATGTGATTTCGTCAGGTTTCCGGGATGGTCAAAATTTAGCTAAAATGGATTCAAATGTATGCAGATTGTTGAATTGCAACTTCACTGTAAATTGATATCTTAAACATTTGGCAGAGGCTCATTCTAAAACATATGTTGAAAATGTTGAAAATAAAGTAATATCTCATTATTGCCCAAAGGATCTAAGAAATGCAGTAATAAAAAGAACTAATTCATTTGACATCACATTCATCTTTGGAGCTAAATGAATGTCAGCGTGATGTTTTGCAGTGTGTGTTACCAGATGTTAACTGTACAACCGAATAGATCTATTAGAAACAGACAGAGGTTTAGGCCTGTTAGGCCTGTTTATCCTTTGTGTGTCTCTTTGTTACCTGAAGCCACAACAAGCTCAGCTAATTATCTCCAGTTCCCTTCTCCATTTACAGTTCCATTGTGGAATAGCAGTTATCTGTCACCGAGATCAATGTTAAAGTAATAATACTTACCCGCAGTCAGAAGTGTGTACAGCAGTGATACAAATACAAACTGCTCTAGTAATGCATCTGCTGTCTCCTTTGAGTAATAGCCGTTTAATTACAAAGAGCAGGGAGAAATCATTGGCAATTTTCTGGGGTACAACTAATATCTCATAGCGGGGCTGACGGACCGAGGAGAGAGCAGTGTGGGCCCTCTAGTGTTCAACACAGAGAAGTACCTGAACCTATGGGAACGCACATCAACGTGAAGGATGCTGACACATCACATGCAGTCAGGGTCAGGAGAAGAAGTCATCCTGTAAAGATGACATATTGCTCCTCTCTTTTAATACTGAATATTAGAACTCCACTCTGAACCAACAGCAAACACTCACTGACCAATAAAGCAGGTGGACATGATTTGCATATCATTACATCACTCGCCTGTAAGCAATCCTTTGCTTTTAAACGGCACATTCTCCTGCCATGTAATGCACATGAGTGCATGCTTCTCGTAAAGAAATATGGTAAAGTTTCCCCCGGCCTCCTCATTCGCTCTTTATTCGTATGGAGCAATAACCTGAGTGAGCTTCCAACTGTTTCAATATAGCTGCAGCAGTAAAGAGAGCTGTGTTTGAAGCAGGAGTGTGATGACTGACTACTAGAAAGTGTGTGTGTGTCTCTGCTTCCTGCTGTAGAAGTATTCATATCCTTTACTAAATGAATATATAAAGTCCTGCATTCAACATTTCAAAGCTTCTTCAGGAAACAATGTCAGTATTATAAGAAAAATGTAAATCAGTGCAGAAACAAGGGCTGGAAACACAACATTGTGAAGAGTTACTAAACGCCCAAACTACCAACACATGAAACAAAAAAACAATGTATCCACCAAACGTAGTATTTGATGAGTTGGGAGTGAAACAGAGTTTCAGAGACCAGATCGTCTTGAGAGGATCAGCTACACACCGCTCATGTTAGCACTAATTAGCAAGATGTTTGCCTCACCAATTATGATGGGTGCACCTCCATAACCTAGCTAGCGTGATGAGCGTATTTTCCAGTCAGGTGTGTGTGTGTGTGTGTTTGTCCCCTGCTCTACTTCGCCCCCGTCTGTCAGACCAGCGTCGGGGTGGATGGTGACAGATCTCACCGCCCGTGTGCCGTGAAAAGCCCTCTCATTAATTCTTCAGAGAAAGACTCGATTACTGAGCTGCAAACCTCTTACTGCTGAGAGCAGCCTTTCCCCACATGCATTGATTTCCCTGCCCCCCCTCCCCCCTCTCTCTGACCAGGCCAGCTCAGCACATGCTCCTCCACACTGAATCATCTGAATATCATAATCTAGCCATGATGAATGCTAACTAGACAGCAGCTCCTGCTTTGATTAATGAAGATACCGTGCTGGTTCACAACAGTAGACCTGGTGCCTCACAGCCCAAACCGCAGATACTATTCAGTAGGTATTAATCACAGTTAAACAGGCAGCACTTTCTTACAGGACAAATGAAGTAGCTTACTGTGTACAATGAGACCACCACTCTCTCTCACACACACACCCAATGTAAACTCAATGAGAGCACATAATGCACAAGGTGAGCTTTTGAGGCCAGTTTAATTACGTGGCGTTCTGTGAAACAGGAAACCAGAGGCTGTTGTCACCTTGTTGGACCGTCACTAACTCATTTATTCCTCTGTCGGGTTTTTCTCCTGACTTTGCAGCTCAATTCAAAACAAATCATCAATCTTTATTGCCTCCGTGTTTTTATGGCTGCTTGGTTTTTTCTATTTTCTGGAGAAAAATCTGATGACTTAAACATCAATCAGCAACTGCTTGTAAAATAGCACACATTTCCATTAGTGGGAAGCCCCTCTCCGGCTGGAAAGCTCAAAGAACACCTTAACCCTTTTTAGCACTACAGCCAGGGCCGTAGCCAGGGTTTAGAGATTAGTGAGGTCCAGAATTGTTTCTTTTAAGGGACTGTTCGTTATTTATTTTAAGACCCACCGGAGGGATTTTCGGACCTCTGGTCACTTTATGCATATACATCCCTGCTTCCACACAATTAAAACATCCCAGATCAATCCATCATAAATATTGACACCATATGTTGTAATAAATAAATTCTTTACTGAGTTACTGAGTTGCCTCAAATGCTGAGTGACATTTCCTTTGTAAAGGAAAGGCTTTTATTGTGAAAGGTAAGAATGAAAGGAAGAATAAGCTTATTTTATCAAATGATTAAATAAATACAATATTTTGCTCTGCTCAGAGAACATATATTATTTTCATCAGTTGAACATTACTTTTCAAGATGAATTGTGGGATATTTTGAGTGAATATATCGGGTAAAATAATTCTCACTACACAGCACGACAACATGGTGAACTATATGATACTATATGGAGAGGAATGAGGAAATCCGAGCTTCGTCTGCATCATCAACTACAGTGTTGCCCTGATGACCGACTGACAGGCTGCAGGTTGTAGAGCCGGTTTGAGCCAAGAGAGAGAGAGATGGATTTTACTTTGTGTGGCATTTAACAACAAAATCGTTGAGGTTGACAAGTTTAGCTTATCGGCAATCAAGCATATTGGGCTTCTTTCACCGAGGTCTTCTTTCTTATATTTGTTCTTCAGAAAGTCCCTAAGAAAAGTCTATTCATGGCGTGTTCTTAAACCGCAGAAATGTTTGCATCTGTGTTCTTAACTGGTGGTGTCACCAACCAGATCCTCCATCTGCTAGTTAAATACATCATAATGGGAATAGAGCCCAGTGTTGCTGGCCTTTATAATGAATTGCTCAAACTAACACAACTGTTTAGTAATATATAGGAACGAATGTGTTAGTGTAGTGTTTTGTTTTATTTTAAAAGGCCATAATGCTTTGTAATATAATGAAAATAATAATTGAACAAGATTATAAATGATACAAATATTAACTGTAATTTGAATTGAAGAAAACACAAAACCAATTATATTGCACACACGTCAGCACTCAAATGTGCGTCAGTGTGCTCTTGAACATGCGTAGGATTTGTTCTAACCTAAGCAAACATTGGTGAATGCCAGAAGGTTCATGAAAACTGTGTAAGTGGGGTTTAAGAACTAAATTCCATTTAAGAACGCTTGGTGAATGAGTTTTAGTGTTGAAGGAAATATCCGTGAAATTAAGGAATTTCCGACGTTATTCATTCTTCCACGTGTTTTTTTACAAAACAGTAAATATGTGTAAAATAAAATAAAACTTAAAATTCTGTAAAATGACAGATTGTATTCTAAGTGTAGCATTTTGTGTTTCCTAGAGTTTTGTGGGGGGGGGGTTCTGTTTCTGGCTTGTTTTTGGACATTCAGCTGTAGGTTTACCTACTCTACCTGCTCCCTTTTCTTCAGTATAGCTCCAAACTTGGGAAGGGATGATATAAGATTGTACAGATTGCAACAACAAAACAAAAAAAACACTCATAATAACGTAATCATTGTATATTTTTATTAAAAGGATAATCATAACTATTGTCACGATACAAGTGACTTGAAAAGTGGTCTAGTTTGCTCATAGTACAGAAGTGAAAAAAAAAAACAGGAAATATGTAACTGTATATGTCAAACAGACTCCTACAATAATGGCATTTTTAATATGTATTTACCCATTATACTGTATATGCAGGGAGATTATTGATCTTCAAAGTCTTTAATTAAGATGAATCATATAATCTTTATAAGCATGTATTGTTTTTGGACTTTTTTCCCTTTTCTTTGACAGCCTGAGAAATGTTGAGCAGAATGCCACATCTAGACTCATTAGTTTGTAGAGGATGTGTAAATAGAGTTCTCTGGAGTAAAGATGTTTCTCAGTATCTGTATGGGAACAAATGTCCAACACAAATCAGGTTTTTAAATAAAATAAAACACTCAAGCTTTTAAGAGCCTATAAAGATTTACTGAGCATATTTGGTCATGTTGCTTTTGTATTCATTTAAAACTGACTGCTGGACACACAGGATAACATCGCCCTCCAGTGGTGACAGAGAGATATAACTATCTTAGACAAAATTCACAATCAGATGGCAAACAGAAAAAAATGTAGTAGCTTATGTGGTTATGCTAGAAATGTTTGTAAGACACAAAAAAAACATGTATTATACATGGAATATGTCAGTCTTTTGGATATTAAAGCTGTAAATGTAGCACTTTATCCTTTGTTACTTGTTATGATGTTGATCTTGCCCTCAGTACCAGCACACTGTCATGGGGTTGGGCTCCTCCTCTGTGGCCCTAACGTTAAAATAAGCTGACACTGGCGTGGACATGAGCAGAGCTGTGTCAGTGTGAATGTGTTTCATGTTGTCGGCATCATAGAAGGAGAGCTTCTTGGATGCACAATTGAGATAAATTCCAATCTTTCGAGGCCTGCCTCCAAATTGCAGCTGTGTGGTTTTATTTGGACTATAGTAGGCATATATCTTCCCGTCACACTTCAGGAAATGATCGTTTACCCCTAGTTCCCAATAGTCCCTGTGTCCAACCTCTGTTTCCCAGTAATGTTGCCCTGAAGTGAACTCATTGGCACTGAATACATGGTTTGAGGAGGCTGTGGTTTGGCCTGTTCTTGCATAGGTAGGGGGACCAAAGCCTCTGCTTTGGTGATAGCCAAAGGGGTCTCGGTGTCCTTTTTTAAAGGTAAAACCAGGCTGTCCAAATACTCCGGTGCCAGAAGGTGAGGAGTAGCCTGATGGAGCTGGGATGCTTTCAGTAGAAAACAAACTCCGCCTGTCATGAGACAGAGTTATATTTGCACTGTCGCTTTTGAGCGAGAGCAGCTCCGCTTTGGGCTGGATCACCTTCAGCATCTCCTTCCACATAAAGAACTGCAGATGGCTTTCATAGGGGCCCAGAGACAGCAAGGGATTCACCACTTTGAGATCATTTGTTCTGAGCCTGAATAAATCTTCTGGGTCTGTCCTGCTCTTACGCTCAGTCCAGCTCTTTAAGAATCTCCCTGGGTCTTCAATAACCAGAAGGGATGCCAAATCTTTCCCCAACTCTCTGCTCTCAGACAACACCGTTTCTATAGCGTTTAAGCTCTTTCTCATTTCCTCAGCAGCATCTTCCTCTTTGTATTTCAAATCATTCTTTATCTCATCCTCTCTCTTTCTCAGAAACTGATGCATCTCCTCAAACTGCCTGTGTATTTGGGTGGTCAGCTGCTGAGTCTTCTCCTTGTTTTTTCTTATTCCCTCCCTCTGACTGTTGGCGAGGCTTTGTGTGGAAGTTGTATCAACACAAAGGTTGTCCACGCCCTTCTCCAACTGCTGTAGCAGAGATGCAGCTGCTTCTTTGATTGGTTTGAACTTGTGTCCTTCATGTTTCTCCCCATCTCGGCATATAGTACAAGCTAACTGATGATCTGTGACGCAGAACAGTTTCAGCCTTTCTTCATGCTCAGGGCACAGCTCAGCCGACTGCAAAATAAATAAATAAATATGTTTTGATTATTAAACAACAGATAAAAGATACGAGAGATGACATACATTACAGTGTTAATGATGATATTTATTATTAGTTTATTATTATTTATTATTATCATAAATAATAATAATTGCTATTATTATTATTATTATTATTATTATTATAAATAATAATATTAACAGGTATGGCATACGACTATGAAGGAGTGGGTCTAACGTGAATACACACATTAATTTCCTCCTAACTTTGTTATTTTAAAGCTTTTATTGTGAAGCGGCAGAAACCGGAAATGTGGGTTTGTTTCCATGAGCGGTAAATTAACACGAGTCCTTTTCAGCTGAAAGAACAGGAAACGGCAAAAAAAAAAAAAACTTCAGACCACAGAGTTCCAGTTAGAAACTACAAAAGTCCAGAGAGTCGGTGTGGATTTAATGATAGCTTGTTAGTGCTGCTCACGTCTCACATCTACGACTGCCTGTTAATATCACTTCGGGGGAGCCCTAGGCCCCAATCTCAATGTCCCTCCTAGGGCCTTAAACCCTGAACCCTCAGGGGCCTAAAGGACGTCACCTGGTGTGAGAGGCTGTGAGGGTCTGAAATGGTGGAAATACAAACGGGAAGCAATTGGCATGCCACTTTACTTAGATAACACAACATGTATTATCTAAAAGTGCTGGTAAGGGTGTGACATGTTTTACACCCTGATCTGAATGCCTTCCAAATCATCCGAGACCAGAGGATCTTTTAAAAGAACAAACATCATGTGTGTAATTTATGGTACAATTCAAACAGGATCATGATCTCTCACCATTATCTAGCGTATACTTATGTATATTGTGAAACCAGGTCCCATGGTGGTCCACCGGAAGGGTCAGACCTTATCTAAACTAGACCCCCATACGTGGTTTTTAATCAGACGCTTAAGGCCAACGTGGGCTTATTTGCTTTTCCTAAATACGAGCACACTGAAGCCTGCATCTAGAAGCACGAGACCAGACCGGTCCTGCAGGTCACCGCCACCGTACCTCTGCGCTCTCCTTCCAGCCCCCTGCACTCCTCTTCCCGCCTCCCTTCGCCTTCTCCGCGAGACTTCTCAGGGTGTGACTGCTGGGAAGACATCCCGACGGCACAGCGGCCCGGCACAGCGGACAGCGGACATCCCGGACACATCCTCTGCAGAGCGAGTGGCCGCAGGGAAGCGTCACTGGATCCGTGAAGATCGTCTGACAGGCGGGACAAACCAAATCCTCGGAGTATGCAGCGGACGCCATGCTTGGTTTCCCTCTCTGCCCTGTCTGCCAGACCCTCTCCCTCAGCAGTGTGGAACCGTCACTTTCGCTTTCTTAAGTTTCACTTACCAGAAAAAGCCGCACCATTTTGTTTCAGGTCCGCAGTCCGGATTAAAGGAGAAATCCGGTCATTTTTGACCCCATTGTCGTTGTCCCAGGGTCATCCCGACAAACTTGACTTGACCTAGCCCGAGATCTGTACCTGCCTAGCAGCCTTCCACACTCGCTCCAATGCTAACCCATAGGGGCAAGTTTTATCTGCTTCTGGGCCTCAGAAAATAATTCCAAGACCAATGCAACACAGGTTGGGTCTTTACGAGACAGGCGGCGCTCGTTAACGACATAAATGTGTTTTTGCATGGAGTTACTCACCCCGTAGACATTAGCAGTAGAGTGCCGGGCGCACGCTCGTCCCTCCCAGTCACCGCAGAAACGAAAACATTTTCCGCGTAGTTTTGATTTTTAGAAACGATCGAGCAGTGCAGTGGTCATGTCCGTAATAAATCCATGAAGCTGTTATGTCCATATGACTATGTTAGCAACGATTGCTTACAGCTAAGCAGCAGCCCGTAGCCAAAACAATGCAAGTCTCGCGCAAGTGACATTACGACAATGGGGTCAAAAATGGGTTTACATCATATTTGAGAAATGAATAGTTTATTATAAGTATTGTGTGTGCAAATGAGGGAAAGCCCATGTGTGCAGCATCCTTGAGCAGCCACCACCAGGGGGCAGCACAGATTCAACTTTGTTTCTGGGGCTGCCTGGTTCCAGCTGCAGCAGGCCTCCACTCTGGTCATACAGCTGCATGCTTTCTTTCCTTCCTGGGAAATAGGACTCAGCTTTTTTCTGTTGCCACGCCAAGATGTTGACGTGGTTTTGGTAGCAGAGTGATATAAGTGTCGGTGAAATCAATAACACTGTTAAGCAACCACGTGTCCTCGCCTCCTCTAGTGGCTGCTCACATAGCTTTGGTTTGATTTGTCCAGGTGTTGAGAGTACTGGCTCTGTTCCAGTATAACAGGGAATAGAGATCCATCAGTGGTGCTGACCGCTTTAAAAGGTGTGTTTATTTCATATGTGTATTACTCTGGATGGAATGTTCAAAGTGGAACTACATTTACCAAAGAAAGAGCCACTCTAAAGCTATGGCTTCAGAAGTTGCCTGCATCTCTTTATGACAGTTGTGTGAAGACTGGATGAACGAGAGGCGAGGACAGGATCCGCACTAGTCCACTTGCATAAAGTATCTGGAAAATACTACACTGTTGATTGGCAACATCTGTCTCCAGAATCAGCCTCCCTAATTCAAAGACAACAGCGTCTCAGGTAGAACGATTCATTACTCAAAGTAACGGAAATCACCTCCAACTCCAAAGGATGAAAACTAAAACATACACAGACCGCACACTGAGCAACTCCTTATAGAACCACTCTGACTGACTGATGCAGTCAGCGGAGGGAGATCGTCACAGGTGCATACCTGATCACCTGTGATTGAGATCTCCCCAAAGGGATCCGTAACAAATCTACTGCTTTCATGTACAGGGACACGGCCTTTGGACATTGGCACAGAACAAAGCCAACGGAAAGTTAAAGTCCCAGTCGGTAAGTCTGGCGGATGGAGGGCACTCTGTCAGATTTTGAATGTTTACAACTCTCACGCTCCTCCCCCACGACCACTGAGCTCCTTCCCCTCGACTTCCTGCCCTTTGAAATCTCTTAGATCATGCCACATTTGAAACGTGGGTCCGATTTTGACTCTGGTTTTATCACAGGCACCTTCGCCATCATATTTTTTTGCCTTTTTTTCCACCGGTGTTTTCTCTTCCTTGGTTTTTTTGGACCTCCTCGTTTCAGTTTTTAACGAGGAATTGGAAGCTTGTTGCTACTTCCCTCTGCCTCCCCCCTGTGATAGTGGAACGACCAGAGGGGGGAGGGGCTCTGTGTGTGCACGAACACAGTCCTGCGTGCTGATTGGACAGGATGATCCGGGCGCTGTCGATCAAAACAAACAACAGGCTCTACGTGCACGTAGAGGTGCACTTTTTTTTCTAAAACCGGATGATTTTTGTTGTTCTATCGGAGCGTAGTGTCGGCTTCAGTGGATATGATCAAAAAAATGTTGCAGACTGGGACTTTAGTTAGAAGTCATTCCACCGGGTCACTATAAGCTTTGGGGGCCTTGGGGGACCATGGCCTGAAAACGTTGAAGAACTCTGCCCTAAGGGTCCCGGACCCCCTGTGTTTTGACCAGCTCTTATTTCCTTATGGCTGATTTGTTCAGTTGGGAACCTTCCTCAGAGAAACAGACTATCGAACACAACCATAGATCACTTCAGTCTTTGTTAGTTTGGAGGATCTTCATGGGAAGACCTTGGCCAGTAACAGTAACAGTAGATGTAGACCACATAGAGTTGGTGTCCGTCATCTGAAAGCTGGGTCCGGGTTGAGAAAAATTCAACTTTGTGAGCGCCGAAGGATCTGCAGCCAATCAGATCGCGAACAGAGCTGGCTGCGTCTGCAAATGCACCCCCCCCCCCACAGCGGTCGTCAACGTACCTGTGTATGAGGATAGCACCCACACGAACGCATCAGAACACCTTCCCCTGGAATGGGGAAGGAGGAATGGAACAGCGATGCTCATCTGGCCCGGGTGCACTGACGTCTCCGTATGTTTGCCAGGTTGTTATTCGACACAACAGAATGCATTTCCTTCAAACTTAAACCTGTAAGAAAAAGGAAGAAATCCTTCAGATTCTGCCCACGTCTCCCAAGCTCTCCCTCCAGGTCCAGGACCCCTCTGATCCACATCTCTGCTGCTGGACTCTCCTCCACCCTGTTTTACATTTTTTGGCCTGCTCCTGCTTTTGTGCGATGCCTTATTTACATTGTCTTTATTATTTGTTTTATGTTTCTTAACAGATTTTAATTTTTCGGTTAAAGTTGCACTCGGTAAGTCATGAAGAAATCATGAGGGTAATCTAGTCCTGCTCAATGTGTTTAGTGTCCTGGGATGACTTCTGTTGTGATATGACACTCTAAATACAATTGAATTGGATTGAATTGAATTGAAATGAACTGCATGCGAGCCTCTGGGTCCTCATCTCCAGCCAAATCCCAACGTCCCCCCTCATGGACTCACGGACTTTGATGCGTTAAGTCCCTTATTATATTACACACCTAGTTTATCGTTATTATTATTATTTTTATTATTACTATTATTATCACACCTGGTTTAATCATCAACTGCCAGTTATTTTAATTTAGCTTATTTACTAGTTTTAGTTATTTTAACTAAAACAAGTAAATACAGGTACGTCTGGTCTGGGATGATACGAGTCTGGAAGACGTTCAGATCAGGCTGTAAAACATGTCAAATAAAACCACCACTTTGAGATCATATCTGTTGTGTCATCAAAGTGAAGTGACATGCCGAGTGCTGTCCCATTTGTATTTCTACCATTTCACACCCTCACAGCCTCTCACACCCAACCGTCTACCAGGTGATGTCAGTTAAATCCCTGAGGGTTCAGAGTTTAGACCTGAGGGGGGACATTAGGACTCATCTCCCTCACCAACAGTGTGACTGTCTCTCATCTGTGGGATGCCTTCAAATCCTCCACACTGAAAGGAGGTCCGTGGTTTTCCCTTTCTGCTGTCTGACGTAAAATCTAAAACTCATTCAGAATTTAGCGGGAATGTGGCCACAGACATGGAGATCCTATTTCTGGACAAAGCAGCAAGTACAATCACTTTCATTAGTTGGTCACATGATCAACCACCATTGTTTTAACTCACTCTTTGATAGATAGGAACTTCAAAGACAATTACATCGATGCCACTTTAAAATCGAAGAAAATCTGGAAGACATGCTGACATCCTGAGTGTGTCCAGTGTGAGTGTGTGAAGATTGGTGGACGGTGAAATCCTGCCTCGGGCACCACCTCGGTCAGGGCCGGCGCTGGGTGTAGACCAGTCATCTCTTCATCATCTGCAGGTTGTACATAATGCAGCAGCTCGTCTTCTCACTGGAAAAGAAAATGTATCACCTCCCCGCCCCTTCAGGATAGATTCTACCATTTTATTGATAGTTTTAAAATAAAAAAAAAATGGACAGGCTCCACCTTATCCAACAGAACTGTGTCATCTCTATACCGACCAATCAGATACTGCTGGATGTCCCCATAACTAGACACAACAGCCTGAGTGGTCACCGCTGGTCTGTGGAACACAAACATGTGAACCACTGAAGAGCCACCTCTACTCTTTAGCATTTGAATGATTTGACTTCATCTGCTGTTTATGCATTCTACTCCTGTTTTGATGTCCAGACATGCAATAAGTAATGAAATATTTACTGTAGTCTTTATTACTAAAGTGAAGCATAACTGGAACTATCAATAACGAAGCTTCACCAAAATTCAATGACGCAGATTGTTTTCATTCCAGTTCTATTTATTCTCTCTCTCTCTCTCTCTCTCTCTCTCTCTCTCTCTCTCTCTAATCAGCTGACTGAAGGCGTTCACTCATTCAGTTAAAACTATCATATTTTGCCACAGTTTCTGTGAGCCCATCATTCCACTCCTCCAGTCCATTGGTGCTCCTGTCAGAAGTCTGGTTCCACATCACATCCATCCGGACCAGCACCAGCACCAGCACCAGGATCTGGTCCCCATCAGGGGGATGTTCCCATACAGCTCTTTCTGTAAAACTGTATTGAGACGTTGGAACAGTGAAGGCTTACTTTTCCGAACAGTAACACAGTGTAGCCCGAGGTCATGTACAGAACAACTAGAACATTTTTTAAAAAATGAAATAAAAAGCAAAGAAAGAAGATTAAATTCAGAGTATCACAAATCAAAGGAATTGTGGTTTTCACAGCTTTAGTGTTTGTGCGATAGTTTAGTGTTTCCATGTGATTTCAAAGTTCTCCAACATGAAGACAGTGAAGACAGTGAACAGGTTTCTGTTTAGCAAATTTGTTAGCATGTATATGGATTTTTGCTATTAAGACAAGAATATTGATAATATACAAAGAAACAATTCATTTCTTGGGTAACCATACTTGTTCCTGTCTTTACAAATAAAGAAATGATTCCAACCAAACACAGAAGCGTGTTTACTGATTACACCCCTTCTCGACTAATTCGCTTAAAATGCTTAAAATAAATAGCCTTTATTGTCATTGTAGAAAAATGAAAACGAAATGTGGGAGTGCTTCCACTGATAAAACTAAACAATAGACACACAACTGCAAGTATTAAAACAGACAAGAAATGTCTCGTCTAATACAGAAATAGTTGAATATGAAATAGTCATGACGTCACAGTGGGGTTGTGATGCCAAAGACTTCTTCAACTCTCTGATAAATGCATGTCATTGTCTTTAAGTCTCTCTGGGTTAGAACATCAACATCTTCAGTTGCAGCTTGTTTGTCCTTTCAAGCGTTTCAGCTCATATTTGATGTTGGTGCTAAAAACTTTTCTTTCGGACACAGCTGGGCTCAGTGTGTATTATGAGGTTTTTTTCCGAGCACCTTCACCAAAAAACATATTCAGCGTGCGAGCATCTGCATAGCAACTAAATCCCTCTGGAGTCCTTGTGAGCTGTCTTGAGAATGGTGAATATTTTAGCTCTAAGCAACCTGCCTTTAGAAGGAAGGCAATTACAGTGGGATTTCATGTACACCACAGCTCAGGATTACAAAAGCCTTGTATCAGGACGGTGAGACCCCACCCTCCATTGTGGCTCCTTTGGAGGTATCCGCTGTCTCCAGCTGGGATGAGAAAACTCCCGACCTGGGAGGTAAATTTAATTTTTGAAGATCACAGGCCTTTATGATAATCACCCCCATTCCAGCAGTGGACTGTGAGAGATTTCAAGAGACAGGATTACCAGGGTTTGGTGACTCAATTTTAAAAAAAGGAAAAGATTAATTTAGGGGTTATAGTACATGAGAAGACATCGGAGATAACAATGTGTATGCTAATTTCTTCACCCCTATCTGTAGTGATGACCCTGTCCACACGCTCTACTCTCTGTTTTCCAAATGTAGCACGCAAAATTGTATCATTGGAAAGAAAATATGTATTTCAACTAAAGCTTTTCTTTCAGAGTCAAATCCTTGAATATGAAGCGTACAAATGAATACAGAGCCTCTGCAATATCACATCTACAAGCAAAGGCAGCAGTGACAGTGCATGTTAATGCTGCTGTGTTTAGTTCCACTGAAACACATGTAAGTTACAGGATGGACTTTGTGAGCAGAATTGTAACAGCCACATTAAGAAAACCAAAACACAACTAAAAAACATAAAACAAGCCATAACATATATACTATTATAACATTTTTTTCACACAATTACCCAAAATAAGGGATGTGATCAAATTTGATAAAATGTTCAAATATTTTATCAAATGTTCAAATATTCATGAATAGTTCACAGTTTTGAGTTGAAATTACAGACCCTAAATCAATCTGAGAGAAAAGTCTGATACAAACACAAACATGAGGAAGAAACAAACAGCAGCAGACAGCAGAGAGATAGACAGTGAGGAGCTGACACTGATACAGGAGGACATGAGGGCAGGCTGGAAACTCATGGTCGGTAATAAAGGGAACAAGAAGGAAATATGGAGGTTTGACATATACAACCATTCAATTCCACATCACAATCTTTGATTTGGTCATTGTTCATTGCTTCTGTTAAAGGAATCCCCGATAGCTGTCGCCAAGGTGGGACGAGCTAGTCTTCAGGTCCCATCATGAAAAAGAAAACACAAGAATAACTTCCATCCATCCATTTTCTACCGCTTATCCAGTATTCAGGGTCGCGGGGGGGCTGGAGCCGATCCCAGCTGTCATTGGGCGAAGGCAGGGTACACCCTGGACAGGACGCCAGTCTATCACAGGGCCGACATGTAGAGACAGACAACCATTCACGCTCACATTCACACCTACGGGCAATTTAGAGTCATCAATTAACCTATCCCCATCCTGCATGTCTTTGGACTGTGGGAGGAAGCCGGAGAACCCGAAGAGAACCCACGCTTACACGGGGAGAACATGCAAACTCCACACAGAAGGAACCCGGGGCTGACCCGGGGATCGTACCCGGGACCCTCTTGCTGTGAGGCGAGAGTGCTACCCACTACACCACCGTGCAGCCCAAGAAAATAACTTAAGAATGATGATCTGAATGCAATAAAAAAAATATATATATTTTTTTCATTTTAAACTTTTAGTTTTAATTCTGCTTATTGTCAATATTCCCTGCTTTGTTGTGCATCCATACAGAGAAAAGTGAATATGGTTAAAAGTCCAGTTCTGAACTACATAGTGATGTGAAATGATGTTTTAAAAACGTTCCTTCCTGCCCCATGTCCCTAGCTGCTTGTTTGAGTGCCACTGAGGACACGTCTCACACACGTTGGTGGTGGTGGAAATGTCTTTTTCTCTTAGGAAGGTTCCCACTGAGGGAATTGAGCTGAAGTATCGAAGTGTCAGACATGATTCAATTCTCTCAAAGTGAAGGAAAGGTTCTTCTATGTTTCCTTTCTAATCTCCTTTCTAATAGGAAACATTGAACCGCCTATATTCCTTTTTTAATGTCAATTCCAAACTAGCTAATATTTATAAAAACTAGTATTTTTCACAGAGTTATCTGCATTTAAAATAACATAATTCTTTATTAGTCCCACGGCGGGGACATTTACAGCAGCAAAGGCAATACTGCAATGAAAAGAAGGAGAAGTTAAAAACCTAAATAGACTCATAATTAATTCTAATGAAAAAGTAAGATATAAGCGAGCGATTTAATTCACATTATTTGACAACACATGAACATGAATTAACAGTGTTGGAATGCTGCTCTACTGGCAGCAGTGTGACCCAGCAGGAGGGTTTTTATTGTTGTATTATTTAACAGCAATGATAATAATAATAACAATCTATGTTATTGTGTTATAGTGCAATCAATAAATCAACCCAAATCACTTTGTGTGCAGTACATGACTTCCTTGTTCTCATGGTGAGAACATAGATGGTCAAATTTGAAGAGTTATTCACTCACTCACAAATTCCCATGAATCACTGGCAAATAAAAGCTCTCATGTTTGTGTCCAAATGGTTGTTTAAGCCGCCCTGCGCTGCTCTGCTGTCCCAGTACACAGTCATCTCCCAAAAATGATAAGAATCAGGGCTTCAGGTTTCACACAGACATGAGTCAGGGCTGAAGGGAAAGCCTGGCTGCTGTGAGGACGGACACGCCACTTTCCCAGGCGTTTGACGAGCCCAACAGCTGAGAGAGCCCCCAACACCGTCCACTGCTTCACCCACATGTATGTGTGTGTGTGTGTGTGTGTGTGTGTGTGTGTGTGCACGTAGCTACTTGTGATGTTGTGCCAACGAGGGAAAGTTGTGTAATGAGAAAGAGAGGGAGAGAACTAAGAGACGATGCTGTTTTTCTTCCCATCAGCATCAGGATGATGAGAGGAGAACAGCAGCTGTGGTCTTCCTCTCTCTCTCTCTCTCTCTCTCTCTCTCTCTCTCTCTCTCTCTCTCTCTCTCTCTCTACCCCCCCCCTCTCTCAATTTATTTCAATTCTAGTCAAAAGAACTTCATTTTCATGGGAAACCTACGTTTATGTTGCCAAAGCAAGTGTAGAATAAAACCAAAGATGTTCATACATTGAGTTATACATAGAAGGAGCTAAAAAAGTACAGAAATGTGTGAACAGAACATTACAACATTGGTAGTGGAATAGTGGAATATAAATAAATATTCCAAATGTAAGTACAAATAAGTGATCAGCAAAGTGCAAATGGTCAGTTGGTCATCGGTAATGATTGTTCACTGTATAAGCTCCAAGCTCCCTCAGATCTATGTTCCCTCAGCTCTATGTTCTCTCAGATCTATGATTCCTCAGTTCTGTGTTCCATCAGCTCTATGTTCCCTCAGATCTATGTTCCCTTAGCTCTATGTTCCCTCAGTTCTATGTTCCCTCAGCTCTATGTTCTCTCAGATCTATGTTTCCTCAGTTCTGTGTTCCATCAGCTCTATGTTCCCTCAGCTCGATGTTCTCTCAGATCTATGTTTCATCAGTTCCATGTTCCATCAGCTCTATGTTCCCTCAGATCTATAATTCCTCAGTTCTGTGTTCCATCAGCTCTATGTTCCCTCAGATCTATGTTCCCTTAGCTCTATGTTCCCTCAGATCTATAATTCCTCAGTTCTGTGTTCCATCAGCTCTATGTTCCCTCAGATCTATGTTCCCTCAGCTCTATGTTCCCTCAGTTCTATGTTCCCTCAGCTCTATGTTCCCTCAGATCTATGTTCCCTCAGTTCTGTGTTCCATCAGCTCTATGTTCCTTCAGATCTATGTTCCCTCAGATCTGTTTCCTCGGTTCTGTGTTCCACCAGCTCTATGTTCCCTCAGATCTATGTTCCCTCAGATCTGTTTCCTCAGTTCTGTGTTCCATCAGCTCTATGTTCCCTCAGATCTATGTTTCCTCAGTTCTGTGTTCCATCAGCTCTATGTTCCCTCAGATCTATGTTCCCTCAGTTATATGTTCCCTCAGCTCTATGTTCCCTCAGATCTATGTTTCCTCAGTTCTGTGTTCCATCAGCTCTATGTTCCCTCAGATCTATGTTTCCTCAGTTCTATGTTCCCTCAACCCTATGTTCCCTCAACCCTATGTTCCGACATATTAATAATAAAATAAAGATTTTCATGCGTTTCTACAGATAAAAAACAATAGCTTAGAAAAACTATCCTACAAAAAAACGTTGTCATGCCTAGTAGATAGAAAGGTAGGTAAATAGATACTTTATTGATCCCAAGGGAAATTTCAAACTGTACGTCCATTCTGCCCACTCTTGTTAACGCCATATCTCAGGAACGCCTTCACAAAATTGCTTCAAACTTGAAATAACAGCCATAGGGACTCAACGATGCACCAATTTGATTTTGGTGGTCAAAGGTCAAAGTCACTGTGACTTCACCATAGTCCGCTAGTAGCAATAGTCTGGTACTGACATCTCGTGATAGTTACCCTGCCATAGACACATAGGGCTGAGCTATAACATGCTATAACATGTGTGTGTGTGTGTGTGTGTGTGTGTGTGTACGTGCTGCTGCTGGTGTCTACCACTTGAGACGGCTGGGTTCATTTCTGGGGAGCAGCATGGTCCAGAGCAGCAGCTGAATCACAGCATCACCACATTGTGAAGTGTTGAACCGACCAGTCCTGAACCCGGTGACGAGCAACAGCACAGCTGTGACCATTTGGCTTTGCAAACTTTATGTCCTTTACAGAGGGAAGACGGGGATGACCCCATCAAGATATAACCTCACATTAGTACAGACTGTCTATGGTCCAAAAAAACAAGGTTGCTGCCGTATTGATGCTGATAAGATGTTATTTTAAGTATTTATGGAGCAGATAGAATGTTAGCATAGCCTACCTCCAGTCGATGCAAACTCCATTCAGAAAACGAGCAGTTTAAAAATTGCTTATTGTCTTGCAGCTAGACCTAACAAACCATGACCATAATTTATGGAATTATTTCGGTATTCTTTTTATCCATTATTCCAATTAAATCACAGCTAAATAGTTTATTTGGGGTTCCTCCAGCTGTGGTAAACCAGCAGACGTGAGTCTTGCTAGATCCAGTGAATCCAGCTTGGTGAAATCCAATGGTTACCTGGTGTGTGCCCAGGTGACGTGAATTAACAAAATGTTGGTTCCCTGCTGTTCCCTGCTCCGCCCCTGTCCAGCCCCCAGATCTTCCACCTGAGGTTTCCTGCTCCGCCCCTGTCCAGCCCCCACACCTTCCACCTGAGGTTTCCTGCTCGGCCCCTGTCCAGCCCCCACACCTTCCACCTGAGGTTTCCTGCTCCGCCCCTGTCCAGCCCCCACACCTTCCCCCTGAGGTTTCCTGCTCCGCCCCTGTCCAGCCCCCAGACCTTCTACCTGAGGTTTCCTGCTCCGCCCCTGTCCAGCCCCCAGACCTTCCACCTGAGGTTTCCTGCTCCGCCCCTGTCCAGCCCCCAGACCTTCCACCTGAGGTTTCCTGCTCCGCCCCTGCCCAGCCCCCTGACCTTCTACCTGAGGTTTCCTGCTCCGCCCCTGTCCAGCCCCCAGACCTTCCACCTGAGGTTTCTGCCAGCCTTTCTAATGATGAAGTTGGTTTCATTCATTTTAAAAGCGCTGTATATCCTTATTCCAAAAATAATCCATTCAGTCATTATCATCAAATGCTCCTAATTGACGTTGTATTTTCTCAACATGGGATTGAGTGTTGTACAGTAGTGCTGCTGCTGATGTGAGCCACATACTGGGTGCTAGCACCATGTTTGTCCCAGTGCACTTGTTGTGTTTGTGTCAGCATATTGCTTGCAAAGAGACATCGATGGCTCCTCCTTATTAAACCTGGCAGTGGCTGCTGTTGCTTTGAACATCCTCCTCCCTGTGTTGAAGGCATGTTGCAGAGTTGCAAACCAACAATCCTGTTCTTATTGCCCCTCTATTGTAAAGGTTTAATCACGAGCATGCACAGTCCCATCCCCGATAGCCGAAGCATTCACGGTGCCTGCTTACACGTGTACGTCAGACAGTCAAGCCTCCACTGATCTTGCCAAGAAAGCACATGGAGTCTCAAGTCTCCGACGCTTTACTACCAGAATGCAAAGGGGACTTAAGGACAAAGAGAGCGAGCACAAAGAGCAGAAGGACATGCTTTTAAAAACTGTGTGTGTGTGTGTGTGTGTGTGTGTGTGTGTGTGTGTGGCTTAACTTCCTCCATTTTGTAGTGCACCAAACCGAATACAAACTCTCTGACTAACAAGGCTTGACACAAGAAAATCTTGGTTGAGAGAATCAGTCTTATGAGTCTGTCTTAGGAGAAACATCTTAGTATCCACTTAATAACCAAATCTACCCCGGTGCTAAATCACTTCTCGCAGTAGAACAAAACAATCAGAATGTTCAACTGATCCGTAGTCTGGAGACATGAGAGTGGGAGCACAGAAACACAGACATGAAATTGAATTAGAAGAGATAGAGGATGTAGCTTCTTTTTTCTTTGCACAGCTTACAAGACACAGGGGAGATAGTCGGGAGATGCAACTGTGTTTCTAAACCCCTCAGAAAAAGACGTCTCCACCCCATGGACTCTATTTGTTTCCAGAAGAAACATCATTTGCTTCCACAGAAACTAAAAATGCAGTCTTTAAGATATGATGAATCTGTGTTGCTTAAACATTGTTATTAGAGACAGAGGAAACAGGAAAAGGGTTGTGCAGAAAACAAATGAATTGCTGGGAAATCATAATCATAAATCTACATTATGGAATTTGTTCGACAACAAGATCAACATTTTCAGATGTATCCACTCCTGGAAGAGTTACGGTTATTACAGCAGTTACAGTTATAAAACAGATGCATAATATTGAATATAATATCAATATTTGATTTGATATATACACAATACAATGAATCAAGAAAAATAACCCACTCCTCGACTCCCAACCCCCAACTAACACCTGGTCCAGACTCCAGGATATTAGATTAGTCAGATTATTATAGTCATAAAGTCTTGTCATGACAGACTACACGCCGGTCCCTGACCAATCACAGCTGCTCGTCTTTCACCAGTGTGTGATGTCATCACTACTCACCGAGGTACCTCTGCTGTCTCTCTCTAGATGTTTTCTTTCCTCACTCTGTCGTGATCGTCCTTCAAGGAAACATCAAAGAGGCAGGGCTGCTGTTGTCATGGTAACAGAAAAGTTTCCAGTCCACCTCAGAGCACCGACATTGTTCCTCTTTGACCCTCGTTTACAGTTGGCAGATCGCTCTGTGCTCCTCTTGGTCAAAAATAAGAATCAAACATGGACTTTCTGTTGGTCGGCGTCCCAGATGAGCCGTTGGTTGTCATCAGTGACCCATTCTATGGTCTAAGGCGATTGATTGACACACTCAGATCATTGTGGTTCACTGGGAGCCAATCAGACTGACTGAATGTAGTCTGAACCAGCAGGCACATTTCTTTGTATTATCCTTTTCACAAACCGATGCTGGAAGTCTCTGATCCTCTGTTGCTTGTCTCATACACAATTTCTACAAGTTTAAGCATCTTCCCCCAGAGCAAAACCTCCAAGGCCTGAGCCAATGACCCTGTGTTCATATCAGAAATATGAAGGAACAGGGAACCATTGCTTGCCATAATAACATTTGCTTGCTGTCAGTGATGAAATGCCTGAAGGTGCTTTATCCACATGTTAGTGGATGTTCGACCTGTTCTCACTGCCAAAGCGTCAGATAATCAGCTTGGTCACCATGTGACACCAGCACTCCTTGAGTGGGTGAGTGTTTGTATGCGATGCAGCCACCTGCTGCATTATGGGTAGAGCAAGAGACGTAGTTTAAAGGGAGACAGTCCACACAGGGAGGGGAGGTGGACGGGTAAAAGATTGCCGTTAGTGTCCGTATGAAACTAAGAGCAAACGTCAGTCATTAGTCACCTGAATGGTTTGTGTCAATAGTCACATGACTCGTTCAAGTCCGTCAAGTTAACATCAACCACACTCTTTTTCCAAACCTGTGAAGTTTATTTTGAAAAGCCACTATACATGTAAAGAGTGTATGGGGCCGTCACAGATAGGTGATGAAGTGACGCTAGAGGAGAACGTAGAGCGTCTCTGGAGTTCTAGTGGGTTGTTGTATGTTTCTTCTTGCATTTATTTAGCTAAATAGTTGAGATTTTCTTTTTCTTTCATTTATGAAACAGGAACACAGCAGCTGGAATACTAGGAATTCAGTCTCCTTAAACCTGAAATTCAGATTTGAAATGAACCCATCTGAACCACCTTCTCTGGCTTGCTGCAATTCATACTTAGGGTTGTATGGCATGACCAGACCCATTAGATACACAGAGGGGTCATCACAGCTCCAAATGGAGAGTTTGATTGGACATCAGGGTCACGACAGGCGATGTAAAGAGCTTGCAACGACATCATGGTGACAGAATAGTGAAGATTAGAAGGGCTGGGTGGGAATTAATTTTTCATTTGGGAGTGTCACATTCCATTTCTGAAGAGGCCTGGATGACAGGTACATATCATTAGTAACACTTTAGCAACATAATGATGCTATTGAATTTAGCCACAGTAGCACTTGGCTCATGAATGAATAAAGAGGCAGTCTCCAGCTGTGTCCTCTATCCCATGATGCTCGGGGGGTGGGGTCGAACTCCAGCATTCAAAGCCTTGAAAGTGAAATCTGCAGGACAGACTCAAAAACATGACACACACGTTTGGTTATAGTTGGTTGTATTTCAAAAAGAGCTCAGCACTGATATGAAGCAAATACTCACAACAGTATTTGGCAATCAGCCCCATGGTATCTTCAATGTCAATACTTCATACCTCACGTTGACATGACCACGTTATCATTTGCTAGGTTTTATCCATCATGGCTAAAATAACCACTATTGCTGCTTTGTACATGTTGAGGAGTCCCAGATATACGGCACTAAGCTGGATTCACTGGATGTAGCAAGTGGGCTGGTTTACCACAGCTGGAGGAACCCACAATAACCCATCTACATGTGATTTCATATCAATAACGAGAGGAAAAGGATGCTAAAATAATTCCATAATGAAGGTGATCAGTAACAAGTCTGACATCATGCTTTGTTAGGTTTGTCTGCAAGACGACAAGCTAACTACTTTTAAAACGCTTGTTTTCTCAATGGAGTCTGGTTGATGGGTGCTAGGCTATGCTAACATTGTAGCTGCTCCATCAACACTCCAAATAAGGTCATCTACACATAAATACGGCAGAGACCTTGTTGTTTGGACCACAGACAGTCTCTGGTTTCTCCACATAGTCTGATCTGGTCTCTGGACTAATGTGAGCTACTATCTAGACCTCTGGGGGACAGAGTCTCTGGGGGACCACAGACACAGGAGACAACATTTATTTCCTCCATTTCCGATTCAGTGACGTCATGATGACAGGAGGTTTGACACAGCGTCAAGCCTTTTTCTTGCTCGAGTTGAAATATTTCGACTGACGTGAACGTGTATTCTCCTCATCCCCATTGTGTCATTCGCATGCATTTGTGTCTATATGTGTCTTTGCATTGCTTTTCTATGCAATAGACCTGCGTGGAAACTTCTCTTTGTGTTTTGTGAACGCAGCGTGAGCAGACGACTCATAGGCAAAATGTGGTCGTACAAGTATTTAATCTGTGGCCGGTGTTCCATCGCCTACAATGGCCGTCTGAAATGGTGGCACCATTCACAACAATCCCAACAGTCAATAATAAATGCTCCTAAGTTATCTGCATGTTTTTTGCTTTGTGGTACCAGTTGGCCTCAGCGAGTCATGTTGCTTTAGAAAGCCATGGCTGTCAGCTCAGACGTGTTGACTCAGACGTGCTGAAGGCTTTCTCCACAATGAGGCTGATTGAGGGCCGGGGTGTCGGAGCAGAGAGGTTAGTGAGACACCAGCTTCCTCACAGCTTAATTTCAAAGTGCTACTGGAGTGAGGAGATTAGAATGCTGGGAGTGAGGGGGCAGGGTGTGAACAACAGAGGTTGCTACAGAGCTCAGTAATCGTACACTCAGGGTGCTGCTGCGATAAGACATAAAAGACGGCAGACTTAAGGAAAACCCTCACACTTAAATGAAAGAGGAGGAAGTGGTTACAAAAAAAAGATGCGATGTCTCACTTTCCTTTGTTGTCGGGGGAAATGAAATCTGTTAGGTAAATAAAAGATGGGACGTTCAGAAGTACAGCGGCCGACAACGGCAACTGGGGAGGAGGGAGAGAGAGAGGGAATTTATTTCACATTTATTCTTCTGTCTCTTTCACACCGCTTAAGCACACTACTTACAAGCTGATATTATTAGCCAATCACAGCAATCTGTCTCCGGTAAGCTGATTGTGAAGGTGCAATCCTCTCACTGTGGTGATCAGACAGCTGGGGCCCAGGTACATAATGTATCCTGGAATAATTACGGGATTTCGGGAGATGTTCGGCTTTGTAAGCGCTGTCATTGTGACGGCGTTGAGTGTTTGACACTGCACGACTCCCAGTGGGCATTTCTACAGACGTGTCCTTTAATCGCTGCATTCCTCCAGAGTCCCACCGACATCATGGCCTTGCTGCTCCTGTGATCTGTATTTACACACACACACACACACACACACACACACCTTTTTTATTTCTCTTTTGTGTGTTTTGTTTATTTTTCTTATTTTGTGTCTTCTCTTCTCTTTATGTCCCTGAACTTGTCTTCACCTGTTCTGTAAACACTATGTTAAAACATGTCTATAAAAATATTCTTTATTAGAATGGATTGTGCGTGGATCCAACGCCGGGTCCAGCCTCAGTGAGAATCCACTTTCCCTAAGAACACGAGATTATTCAAAAACATGAACACAACAGTAAAAGTGATTCACATCTTTACAGTTATAATAAAAAACAAAAAACTGGTATTATGGGAAAATCTCATCATTACATTATTTACAAATTAATCATTATCATCATTAATTGGTCTATTCTTCTCTCTTATTTTACTATTTCTGTTTTGCCTTTATTATTTATTTATTTAGTATTAATGGTATTATTAATATTACTAATATTATGTATATTTCTTGATTCATTATTAAACATATTACACTGCATTATGTTGTCTGTGGCCCTTAGGTATTCTTGGGCGGACCAACACTGAAGGGGATCACGGGGAGGGTTGGGTTGGGGGAGGGGACTGGCAGGGTACCTTTCACTGCTGTATTCATTTTAAAGATGCAGCTTTCCCATGTGTTTACACATGTTTGATCTCCATATAGAAGCTACAGGAAAGAGTTACATGGACAAACAATAAAAATACAAAACATAATGAAAGAAAGTCATGAATGTAGATTTGTGTTTGGTTCCACTGACTGTCCTCATGTCACAGTAGAAGTTTGTATATGTCTGTTGTGTTTTATATTTTTGCATAATACTATGCAAGAGTATTATTTCTCTGAGGAAATGTCTGTTACACTGGAAGCAGAGTCATTTAATGTTATTGTCCAATTTTATTGCTCTTTTTCTGTGATTTCAATATGAGGGGAAAGTGAGAGTTCTGCTCTTTTTCGGCATATTTTTCTGGACATGCAGGATGTTCTCACAGAACAGAGAATGTTCTGTGAGGGTTTTTGATCCTGATGTTATTTTTTTAAACTGATTGGTGGAAACAACAAAAATGTGAAAAAATATCTTTTGAATGAAAAATGAATGTCCATAAAACCACACAAGTGGAACATTCCATTCCTCTACTTCCTCAACATAACAGAACGGAGTCTACGTCTTCATCGCAGTCTTCTGTGAAGGATTGGTAGCAGTTAATATTACTTTAAGAAATAAAATATCACACACGTAACATTTGGGACGGACACTTCCTCGTCTCTGTTTTGAAAAAAAAAAAAGGCAACGACTATGTGATAAATGAAAGATGGATTTCTAATAAAATTGTGATAATGAATAATTATTCATTGAATGAAATATTTTTTCACATGGTGAATGTAACAGATCGTGAGAAGGAACCAACACTAATCTAACCTATGAATAAAAGTATTAATCATTCAGAGCGCTACAGATGACCAACTCTTCATCATGTTAACAGATGGAGTTTCAGACGTTGGTTCAGCTGGTTGGTTTGGCTCCTCAAGGCTGTCCTGCAGGCTCACGATGCCCACAGGAAGGTGGTGGCTGCTGGGTCGCAGTCAGGAAACGTCGGTGCCTCAGATACCCACCCAGGGACCGGCATCAGGTTTCTTTTTTTTTTTTTTTTTTTTTTTTTTTACAAATCAAAGCAATATATGACACATACAATGTCTTCAGATCGTCTTGTTGAAAGGTAGTGGCAAATTTGTCTTACACACAATGTATGTTGAAAACTGCAATAAATTTAATCTCAGTCAAAACGGAACATGTCTTTCAAACCGAACCGAGGCTTAAGATGATCAACGTTACAGCTGAGTGGAGGTTTTGATTACCAATCTCAATTATGTGAGCTGGCAATTTTGTCCAATGGAATGTCCTTTATGGAGTGAAGCTGGCAGGATGGATATCAACTGAAAGTTTCCTACTTCCTGTTGTTATTAATGTCAGAAGACATCCAGTCCTACTGATCCATCTGTTCAGTGTTTCCATCTCCAATCTGATGACAGCTGATGGGTCGTTTGCATGACGTCGGGACCCGGTGTCTCTCTCTCTGTGGACGTGTCTCTCTCTCTGAGGACGTGTCTCTCTCTCTGTGGACGTGTCTCTCTCTCTGTGGACGTGTCTCTCTCTCTGTGGACGTCTCTCTCTCTGTGGACGTGTGTCTCTCTCTGTGGACGTGTCTCTCTCTCTGTGGACGTCTCTCTCTCTGTGGACGTGTCTCTCTCTCTGTGGACGTGTCTCTTTCTCTGTGGACGTGTCTCTCTCTCTGTGGACGTCTCTCTCTCTCTGTGGACGTGTCTCTCTCTCTGTGGACTTGTCTCTCTCTCTCTCTGTGGACGGTGTCTCTCTCTCTGTGGACGTGTCTCTCTCTCTGTGGACGTCTCTCTCTCTCTGTGGACGTGTCTCTCTCTCTCTCTGTGGACGTGTCTCTTTCTCTGTGGACGTGTCTCTCTCTCTGTGGACGTCTCTCTCTCTCTGTGGACGTGTCTCTCTCTCTGTGGACTTGTCTCTCTCTCTCTGTGGACGGTGTCTCTCTCTCTGTGGACGTGTCTCTCTCTCTGTGGACGTGTCTCTCTCTCTGTGGAGGTGTCTCTCTCTCTGTGGACGTCTCTCTCTCTGTGGACGTGTCTCTCTCTCTGTGGACGTGTCTCTCTCTCTGTGGACGTGTCTCTCTCTCTGTGGATGGTGTCTCTATCTCTGTGGACGGTGTCTCTCTCTCTGTGGACGTGTCTCTCTCTATGTGGACGTGTCTCTCTCTCTGTGGACGTGTCTCTCTCTCTGTGGACGGTGTCTGTCCCTCTGTGGACGTGTCTCTCTCTCTGTGGACGTGTCTCCCTCTCTGTGGATGGTGTCTCTCTCTCTGTGGATGTGTCTCTCTCTCTGTGGATGTGTCTCTCTCTCTGTGGACGGTGTCTGTCCCTCTGTGGACGTGTCTCTCTCTCTGTGGACGGTGTCTCTCTCTCTGTGGACGGTGTCTGTCCCTCTGTGGACGTGTCTCTCTCTCTGTGGACGGTGTCTCTCTCTCTGTGGACGGTGTCTGTCCCTCTGTGGACGTGTCTCTCTCTGTGGACGTGTCTCTCTCTCTCTGTGGACGGTGTCCCTCTCTCTCTCTGTGGACGTGTCTCTCTCTCTGTGGACGGTGTCTCTCTCTCTGTGGACGGTGTCTGTCCCTCTGTGGACGTGTCTCTCTCTCTGTGGACGTGTCTCTCTCTCTCTCTGTGGACGGTGTCCCTCTCTCTCTCTGTGGACGTGTCTCTCTCTCTGTGGACGGTGTCTCTCTCTCTGTGGACGGTGTCTGTCCCTCTGTGGACGTGTCTCTCTCTCTGTGGATGTGTCTCTCTCTCTGTGGACGGTGTCCCTCTCTCTCTCTGTGGACGTGTCTCTCTCTCTGTGGACAGTGTCTCTCCCTCTGTGGACGGTGTCTCTCTCTCTGTGGACGGTGTCTCTCTCTCTCTCTCTGTGGACGTGTCTCTCTCTCTGTGGACGTGTCTCTCTCCCTCTGTGGACGGTGTCCCTCTCTCTCTCTGTGGACGTGTCTCTCTCTCTGTGGACGGTGTCTCTCTCTCTGTGGACGGTGTCTGTCCCTCTGTGGACAGTGTCTCTCCCTCTGTGGACGGTGTCTCTCCCTCTGTGGATGTGTCTCTCTCCCTCTGTGGACGGTGTCCCTCTCTCTCTCTGTGGACGTGTCTCTCTCTCTGTGGACGGTGTCTCTCTCTCTGTGGACGGTGTCTGTCCCTCTGTGGACAGTGTCTCTCCCTCTGTGGACGGTGTCTCTCCCTCTGTGGACGTGTCTCTCTCCCTCTGTGGACGGTGTCCCTCTCTCTCTCTGTGGACGTGTCTCTCTCTCTGTGGACGGTGTCTCTCTCTCTGTGGACGGTGTCTGTCCCTCTGTGGACGTGTCTCTCTCTCTGTGGACAGTGTCTCTCCCTCTGTGGACGGTGTCTCTCCCTCTGTGGACGTGTCTCTCTCCCTCTGTGGACGGTGTTGTTGGGGATGAACCAGGTCTGCACTGAATCGTTGACGATCAACACACAATGCATGCTGGTCAGATTTGTGTCCGACTTGATGCCGCCTTTGACGTCATGCACGTACACACACGTGGGCAACACGTGGGCAACACGTGGGCGAGGTTGCGGTTTTTGGAGCCAGGCAACACAGTTGCTCTCCACCGACTTCAAGAGGGCATGATGGGAAATGCCTGGCTGTTGCCTCATCTTAGAGCTGATGGGCTCTAAGTTTGAACAACTCATGCTGGACAATGAATCTGTTAACACACAAACTGTATCTTGTGTGGTTGGTGCTAATAATCATAATGATAATAATAATTCGTAAGGTCATTTATACGTATAGCTCTTACCTAAATGAACATTTCCACCCTGCTTTACAAGGCAGACAAAAAGAAGAAGGGATAGAACACAAAGCCAGATTTCACACATTTCCATAGATATTTACAAATCTAAATCAATCTGAACTTAAAGGTTGAGTAGGTAATTTGGAAAAAACAGTTTTGACTTTGAACGCATCGCCGAAGCACAAAAGTCCCGCCCCCTTCCTTCAGACCTCTGGTCAAAGCTGCTCCCCCAGAACGCCAAACAAGTGCTGGAGATCAACAGAGCACAATCAGGAAGTAAGCACTGACAGACAGACAGGCCGTCCAATTATTATCTCCAGCCCGACTCTTTTGATTGGATGGGGTTTTTACACAGATGACATTTTAACATTTTGTTTATGTCAGAGCTTTTCATTTATCGAGGGCTAACGCTATGTTACGAGGATTTCACAAGAACAATTTCCTTTTCAGTTAATGAAACGCTGTGTGACTTCCCTCAGCTTATTTTCATCTCTCATGCTGTCCTCTCCATAAATGAAGGCAAAAAGCCCCAAAAATAATACTTAAAATAGGAAAACGCCTGTGAAATCTCAGAGGGAGTGATAAAGGTACTTCTAGCTTCACGATGTACTACTACTCGTAGCAGCAGAGCTGAATGAAGAGCAGGCAGGCAGCACAAGCCCGTGGTCTCGGTCCAGTTGTAGAGCTTTAATGAACAGACAGTTACGCCAGTGTTACAGTTAACACACCAACAGGCTGAGGGGAGTAAATGCTAATACAAATTTATCACTAATCTAATACTTCATACAGGTAGAATAAATTATACTATGGTAACATACACACATGCCAAACAGAAAGCAGAACAGAACAGAAAGGACCAAGAGGAGGCGAGGGCTGGAATGAACATATCTGTACATTTGATCCTTAATGTTCTCCTTGGTTTGCTGTCAGTGAAAAAAACTATATACACAAGGTAGAAGGTTCACACAGCCGGCGGTGCAGAGGGATGGTCTGCTTATAAAGGACTCAGTGATGAGTCATAATGTCAACACACATGGACACCAGCATCCAGTGAAATCAACATTTCATTTCATGGCATCACCTTTAAATTCATGACCGATTTAAACGAAACGCTGAGCGTCTCTCTGGCATCAAATACAGAAGTGAAAGGATGAGAGAGAGAGAGAGAGAGAGAGAGAGAGAAAGAAAGAAAGAAAGAAAGAAAGAAAGAAAGAAAGAAAGAAAGAAAGAAAGAAAGAAAGCACGTTTTGTGTTTATATGGAATGGTGTGATAGTGGGAATGCTGTTTATCCTCCAGCCTGTTGACCTTTGCACCCTGCGGTTCCTGTGGAGGTGATGGAGGAGTGTTTGTACCACTTCATCGTTTTCTTCTTTAGGTTGACGTTACAGAAATCTGTCATTTCTTTATGACATATTCAAATATGGTAAATTGTTTGGATACACTTTATGTCACATTAAATCATTTTTGATTATTTGACACATAACTTCTCAAATCAAAGCCGGTATTCAAAGAACTAGCAGGTCGGAGCACAGCACGTTTCTATTGTTAAATCGTCAAATAGCGTTTTCACTCTGCGATTATTTCCGCTCGTCTCTGCTGTGCAGGTGTTTTTCTCCGCTGTTAAGCTACTGTAAACTCAACCTGCAGGTATTTCACCTTAAAAGGGGAGGATTAGGCTCTTTGCTGGAAGGCTTTCATTTGAAACTTAAGACAGGAGCAGATCAGAAACAGTAGCTTTTACTAAAATATGATGAAATATACTTATAGGGACATTAGGAATAAATAAACCTGTCTCTAACGTAAGCCTGATCCACGTGAAGGTGAGCTCTGTAGTAGAGGCAAAGTCCATTATTTGAGAATGTAGCTTCATTTACCTGTATACGCTCGACTCATTTGAATAAACTCACAATTTTCCTTCCAAATCCCTTTGGACACTTTAGGATTGGCTTCAGCAACCTGTTGCACCTGTGACCAGATTAACAGCGTACTTTAGTGATCAGAGACCATGACATGGAAACACTCACCTAGACTACCTGCAGGCATGACATTCAGTTTGAAATGTTGAAGAGAAACTTCCTTTACACAGCATCGTGTTTCCTCCAGAAACACGTGGAAAACAATAGTAACTCGTCCAGTTCTAATGATTATTATTATCTCTGCCAGGAGATTATGTATTTGGACATGTGTGTGCATCTCTGTCTGTCTGTCTGTCCACTAAACAAGAAAATAAAAAGAAAGAAAAATATATATTTTTAAATAAAGCTGATTTTATTGTTTTACTCCTGAATCTTTTTTGGTAAAGCTCCAACAGAAGAGTGCAGTTTTATTGTCTTTATTTTGAACAAAATAAATCAAAAATAATTCAACTGAACGTGCTTCCTGCCAGCCTGTATGATTGCGCTTGTTTATGACTCGATTTTCTTGTGGCTGCGGTTACTCACACTTTTTGAGAACATATTTCATTGACACCTAATTTTATTGACTATTTATAAATCGTCATTGACTGCTGACTCAGCACTACTGTTAACCAGCCAGTAGGGTTGTGTGATTAACAACTGTCAGTTTGGACCCTTGTTTCAATCATGTGTATGTATGTATGTATGTGTGTATGTATGTATGTATGTATGTATGTATGTATGTATGTATGTGTGTATGTATATGTATGTATGTATGTATGTATGTATGTATGTATGTATGTATGTATGTATGTATGTATGTATATGTATGTATGTATGTGTGTATGTATGTATGTATGTATGTGTATGTATGTATGTATGTATGTATGTATGTATGTATGTATGTATGTATGTATGTATGTGTATGTATGTATGTATGTATGTATGTATGTATGTATGTATGTATATGTATGTATGTATGTATGTATGTATGTATGTATGTATGTATGTATGTATGTATGTATGTATGTATGTATGTATATGTATGTATGTATGTATGTATGTATGTATGTATGTATGTATGTATGTATGTATGTATGTATGTATGTATGTATGTATGTATGTATGTATGTATGTATGTATGTATGTATGTATGTATGTATGTATGTATGTATATGTATGTATGTATGTATATGTATGTATGTATGTATGTATGTATGTGTATGTATGTATGTATGTATGTATGTATGTATGTATGTATGTATGTATGTATGTGTGTGTATGTATGTATGTATGTATGTATGTATGTATGTATGTATGTATGTATGTATGTATGTATGTATGTATGTATGTATGTATGTATGTATATGTATGTATGTATGTATGTATGTATGTATGTATGTATGTATGTATGTATGTATATGTATGTATGTATGTATGTATGTATGTATGTATGTATGTATGTATGTATGTATGTATGTATGTATGTGTAACTATGTAACTATCACTGCATGGCATGATCAACGTTATCAATTTAGTTCACAAATGTTCTGCCTCCAAAGAGAGTCAGCTGCTGCTCAGCGGGTAAAAAGAGAGACGGTGGGGGAGAGGACGTGTAGAGCCAGCAGAGTTGCACATGGAACTCTGGGAATTAAGGTGGTGATTGTTGGAACAGTGGAAACACTAACCAGGATTGTTTCGTATTCATTCACTCAAACATCACAGCTGTGGTCGTTGTGCACACATCTGGTAGGGATCTGGAGTGAGTTTCTGTTAGTCCAAATCCATTTCTTAAAGAGTTTTAAGAGAATTAAGGACAGGTGATATTGGCATGTCAACACAGTGGTTGTTTTCAATAGTAAATGCAAGAAATAGACATCAAATTAACAAAAATCAAAAGAAATGCAATGAAGAAAAGAAGTGGAATGATTGGTGCCAAGCTGCCTGGAGAAATGTTCGGCTGCTACCAAGTGGGAATGATGGTCAACCTGAATGTCAGCTGCTCAGTCAGGAGCTTGTTTGACCTCCAACTATTGCCAAAGCTCTTCAGGAGGTCTTGTTGTTGATAAGAGGGACTGAATCTCTTCAGGATTGGCTGAATTAGTCCATATCAGTCTGCTACAGAGGTGTTATCTCCCTCACATACACACACACATGCACACATGGGTTCCTGAAGGCTTACACATTTTTTTTTCTTTTTAAGCTGCCAATATCTTGTGCTGATATTCAATATCTATAAAGCTGACCATTTTCACTGAAAAAATACAAAGTATTTAGGGTTCATTTTATTCTCAAAGTTTAAAACCTGAAACAGGAAAGCACATCCAGGACCAACTCGTAGGGCTGTGGATCAACACCTCAGGTATCACCCACAAATTAATAGTAGTGGAGAAACTTCAGTCGATGCTTTAAGTGTCCAGATCTGGTTCAAAATGACTTATTTGTATGGTTTTTGATTGTGTGGTTTTTGATTGTGTGCACCACTACCGCAGCAACTCAATCCCGTAGAGCTGGATGAGCTGCCAGCCAGCCAGGTCTCATGGAATGACGTGAAATGCAATGCAAATCCAAATCATGTCGACTGGTTTCGTCTAAATAAACGTTATTATTTTGTGTCGTTCAGCACAAAAACAATGTAAAGTTATTTTGGATCTTTTTTGATTGTGGACACGTGAGTTAAATGTGTCCATGTGGCAATGCAACGTGACCTGGTATTACATATTGAGAAAGATGGCGTACGGTGGGGGGGTAGGGAGGTGGATGGGTCCAACAACACAGGACCACCAGAAGGTGGTGCCGGTATGAACGATAACCCCAAATAAAATACATTAGATTGAAATTCATGCTGAGCAACAGGATAAATGATGTCCAAGAATCAATACATTTCCAGTTCCTGACTATTCCCAAACGTCTGTGAGACTGTGTTGTGCCTCCACAACGGGAACAGTGCTGACAGAGCTCACGGGGAAGCGGAGGGTGGTGGTCACAGCAGCGAGTAGCTAGCCAATGGAACACATGCACAGCCTCCATTCACATGATGGGTATCCAATCAAGGATTCTACTGGAATTGGTATCACTCTAACGGTGCTGGTGTTAATACTGGCATCTTGATTTTTTAAACAATACCCAGCCCTACCACTCTGTCTGTTCTGGTTGGAATTTTCTCAAAGACAGCACCTAAAAAAATCGTTGTTTTTGCTGACCTTCAGTGGTATTACTTGTGTGCAGTCAGAAAAACAACACAGTCAAATTTGAGGTAGAATCAATGAGCTGTAATCAAATCACACGTGCAGTTGTCTGACATCACAACCATAAATATATGTCAAAGAATGAAACTCATATCAGTGATCGTGGAGGTGACTGAGCAGAGTAACCGGCTAACCGCCAGGAACCGAACACAAACTCAGCAACACAATGGATGCAAGCAGATGTGAATTCACTCTGGATGCCGTGAAATGAGACAAAAGATGTGTTCATTAAGAAATCTGAAAGCACCATCACACGATGACTCTCACACGCCCATAATGTACGTGACACATGTTGTTGTTGGCTGACCCACAGGAGAGCTGGTTTAAAGGAATAGATTTAGAATAGCAGGTCACAGGTTATACCCAGTCTAAAAGGATTGGCTCAGGTTTCACATAGTTACCATTGATATCACTCGTTTAGTCATCACAGTAGTTATCCAGTCAAGTTAGACTCCACCAGTGCTGTGTACAAAATGTAGTGCAATATGAACAACAAATACAAAAAAACAAGTGGGAATCCTTGTTGTGGATGTGTTTGGTCCCATGGGGAATGTTGAAAGTTTGGAAATATGCATCATTCAATCCTTAAACACTTGAAATGAAATGAAGTATAAAAAAGCTAAATATCAGCCCAATGTACTATATAATCGATGACCCACATTCACACACACACACACGGCCTCTGGGAGGTTTGTATGGACGGTAGCAGGAGGTGCGGGTTGTGCTGGTGACCAGGTTTCATGTTGCATGCATGTCAGCAGAGCGCTAGTATGCCTGGCCAGTCTCCACCTGTAGCAGTCCCAGTACCGCCGAGTGGTCGGCCAGCTTCATCCTGCGCTGACTGGACAGGCTGACGTTCTTCGCCAGGTAATCCACGGCAGCTGGAGAAGATCGGAGACAGAGTCAATGAGGATATCACCATCATACGATATATACACAGTATATCCTTAAGTCTCTGTTATGTCCTGGCCCTTCCCATGGCACCTTAATTCATAATGAATATATACGGCAGTCAACAGCCAGATCCTAAACATGTGAACTGAACCATGAATTACACATCTGATGTTTGTCAATTTAAAGATCATTTCGCAAGCTTGCTAGCTAGCTGACTATGTTTCATGACAAATGCCAGCCAAGCTAACGGCGTGTTGGTGGAGTACGTAGTGTGAGACGACAGATCGAAGAAGTTCACTCTAAACTAAATGATACGAGGACAAAGTGACGACACACTGAGCCTTGAAAAATGGACAAACAGATGTGTATGAGGTGTGATCAGATGTGTAATTCACGGTACATTTCAAACAGGATCTAAACATGATGTGTCTCTCGCCGTTGACTAGCGTACATACTTGTTCCAGAATGAAGCGCCACAGGGAACACAGGAAGGGGCGGGACTTAGCCTCTCTATGGCACAGAGGAAGACAATGCATGAGGCTTTGACAAACGCACATTCGCTATTGGCTTGGTGCTGCACATGATTTGTTGACAAGAAATATTGAATATTACTAGACTGGAACATGCATTATATGGCAGGAGAATTGTTTGCGTGATGTCCAATCACACTGACGGACGAGATGTTTGACAGACAGACAAAAGGACGGTTTGTTTCCACTGACAGACAGAGAGGCAGCTCTTCACCAACATAGCTGTGGTTCTTGTAAAGCTGGCGTTAATGCGCGGCGTATTTTCCTGCCTGAGCGCTGGATGTTGCCCCTCCCTGGTGCAGCTGCTGATAACTTCTCTTTCAAAGGGCAGGAGAGAGGAGGGCTGACAGCAGATATGATGTGAGTGTGTGTGTGAGTGTGTGTGTGTGCGTGCGTGCGGTGGCTATCGGGAGGAGATAAGTAAGGCGTGTCAGTTAGGATGCTAGCGTGCACAGAAAGGAAGCTGTCACTCTGTGCCGAGGAATGAGAGAAAGAAGAGCACCTATAGGTGGGCAGGTCTGTCTGCCAAATGCCAGTCAACTAGACAGCAAGCAGTGTGGGTGAGCAGTGTGTGTGTGTGTGTGTGTGTGTGTGTGTGTGTGTGTGTGTGTTTCACAAGGGTTTAGTGAGGCCCTCTAAACGAAGCTGTTTTTCCTGTCAACCAGATTTATACCTTAAATCCCTGTTGAGCAGTCACACTGAGAGTCCTCTGCCTCCAAGATTGAGCTGATCTGATAAAACACACTAACACACACGGACACATGCACAAACACAGGTGCACACACACACACACACACACACACACACACACACACATTCTCTCACACTCACACGCCTCAGCTATTTTGACAGCATATACTTAAATCTGTCAGGAGCTTCCTGCACTAGAACAAGAGAGGAGTCAAATGTCTGAAGTGTTAAATCTGTGTGCAGGCGGGCGAGGTGGGGGTGGAGGGCCACGGAGCAGTTCTGGGATCCGGCATATTGAATTTATTGAAATGTTTTTTAATATATAACCTTTATTTTATTGCTGTAACGATCATGATCTTATTTGTCATCAGACTCAGTTTCAGTAAAAATCTTAGCAATTACATTCTGACACAACAAAAAAACGTACAGTAATAAATGTTATCACAATGCTCAGCATATTGCAAAATGTTTAAAATCTCAATAAGATTATTATGATAATATTCTTTTGCAGGACTTCTAGTGATTCCCACACTACTTCTAGCGGCGTTGTAGTTTGACAAAACACCTTAAAAATAATTCCTTTATTCTTAAGGTGTGCTCACATCATATTTTCACCTCCTGTTTATCGTGCAAGTGTGATCGCAGGATCATTTCGTGTTACTTTACATCACTCACGCTGGATGCAACAAAGAGGAGGAGGCGGGACTTCCCTCCACGTAGACACCAACCACGTTTCAACCATCACGGCTGAAATAACCACTATTGCTGCTTCCCAGTTACACCAGGAAACCAAAGGCCATCCTGTCTGAGTTCATCATCATCCAGAGGTGATCGGTGGATTTCACCAAGCTGGATTCACTGGATCTAGTGAGACTCATGTTTGTTGGTTTACCACAGCTGGAGGAACCCAGAATAAACTACTTAGCTGTGATTTAATATTAATATTATTAGCCCCATTCGCATCACGCTTCGCAAACAGAATTTGGTGTGAGCGTAGCTTTTATCTTCTAAAGTGACAGAGATCATATGTGTAATTGACTACCATACATATTTGAACAGTCCCATGGTGGACACAGGAAGGGTGGGGCCTCTCCGTAGGGAAATTCATTTCAACCACAACATTCAACCCAACAGGTGTCATAGCTGAGCTCTATGAGTTACTGCTGGAACACAATGCTGCTGTTGGTGTGAACCAGCAGGGTGCAGGACTCACTCTGGCCATACTGACTGTACTGGTAGCCGGCAGCAGCCACCGCTGGGTCCATGCTGTAGCTGGTGGTGCTGTATGTGGGGGGGCAGTAGGACTGGGATGATGAAAGGCTGTCCACCGTCTTAATGGAGGCCTCAGCTGAACGCTGGCTGCAGCTGGCTGAGATGCTGTTGGATGGAGAGGAGTCCAAGGCACTGTGGAGTGGTGAGATGGAGAAGTCGTGTTGTGGCTGTGAGGAGACGCCGCTGGGGTTACTCAGGATGCTCATCACCTGCAGACAGGAGAGATCTGCTGTCAGACATGCAATAAGCTCCGCCCCTTTCAAACGGACTGCAACATTTTCTCAATATTTAATACAACAAAGAAAAAAATAAAGCAGTGATTTTGAAATGTACTTTGACTCATATTTCATTGGAGACAGCATGAACACAAGATATTTCTTGTACTGGTCAACTTCATCTCATGTGTAAATACACATCCCTTCTGCCTTTCAGGCCTGCAACACAAATAACGATTGTAATCATGATTGGGTACAAAAGCAGCATCGAGGAAAGACCTGGACCTGGTCCTGGTCCTGAGGAGAAGATGGGATGTCTCAGTTCCCAGTTTATACCACTGACTTCCTGTCCACTGACTTCCTGTCCCGCCCCTCGGGATCTGATATCTGTATGACGAGCCTCAACTTCACTTCAAACCCATCCATGGCAATATTATACATTTTAATTCAATTCAATGGCTTTATTGGCATGAACGTTTTAAAAACCATTTTGCCAAAGCATTAAAGTATATAAAAGATATTTATAAATAGTCCTACCAAATAAAGTAATATTAGCAATAACAAATCAGACTGTATTGATTGTCGCTTCTTTTTTTTTACATTCAAAGCTTCTATAGATCTTTTTAAACTTTGCATGTTTTTTTAAGAATTGAAATGATGACATCATTTAATTTTAATTTTGACTTTTGGACTAATTGAAGACGATGACAGGGAACGGACTGTAACTTATTAATGAGAAAGAATGTAATGTTGACATCCTCCATGAAACTGACTCAGCACTTTGGGCTTAAGTACCTCACTCTGCAACTGGTTATCAGACTTCCACCCAAACAGACCTCCACACCTCCTCCACTCAGTGAACCCTGGGGGGCCCTGGGGTGCTCAGCCTCCTGCTAACGCACGTCTGCAACCCCGACATGAAGAGAACGCTGTTGTGAAGTTTACAGACGAAACTGTGGTCATCGGCCGGATTGACAATAGAGCTTCATGTAGGGAGGAAGTCAACAATCAGAGGTGCTCACAGAACAACCTGCTGCTACATCAGGGAAACCAACACCCCGTCTACGTCAGTGGAGCTGAGGTGGATGAACTCTTAGTTCCTGGTATTAGTATCACCACCAAGCTGACATAGTCATCACACATCTCCATCCAGTGAAACAGGCTCATCAGACCTGGAGGTCTTCAGGAAACTTGAGATGGCTAAAGTCCTGGACCAAGTTCTTACAAACTATTATGGGATGTTCATGGTCCAGAACAGGAGGACTCTACAAACTCATCACTGGTACCATCTATCAGTGTGGTCAAAGCCCACCCACATACAGCCTGTTCACCCTGCTGCATTCTGGGACTTCAGAGCAGCTTCTTTCCTCTGAGAGACTCCTAAACTCATCATCCACCCTAGTTTTCTTTTGCATTTATGTTTCTGAAGGAGCAACCATGGGACTGTAAAACTGAATTTAGTTGCGTAACAATTGTCTGCTAAAGTAAAATCATTTATTTCCTGAGAGCTGAGGTATCAGCAGACAGGACACATGATTCATCTGGAAATTATTATAGAGTGATCCATTCTTCTAGTAGCTGTATATGAACGAGTGTGAAGTGGAAATGAATACAATGTGCATCCTTTCAGATAAATCAACATTTCAGACAAATAATTTGCCTTTTATATCATCTGAATGTCCTCAGCTGTTCTAATGAAGCCTTGTTTTGTTTGTGCTCATGTCAGAGGAAACCCTTTTTTTTGTTACTTTCTAAGCTTAGTCTGCGTCTGCAGCTGCAGCCTACTGATAGCACTGAAACGCACAGATACTGTAGCCAGGAGCTAATGCTCGGGCTCCTCAAACATTCCCAGCAAGCATTTCACCGAGACAGCATCCACAAGGTTTCTATTAGCGTCAAAGCATTAGCATAGCAGCACACGTTTCCTCAACATGAATGAGCACAGTGTCAGTCGACATCCACAATCTGGGTAATAGTTGATAGTTGATATTATACTCCCCTCCATCATAGCTGCTATCTGGAGCCTCTGCAACAGGTTTGAACAACTTAAGCATGTGTTTTTTTTTAAATAAAGGTGAATGAAGGCAAAGCTCGAAATGATGACAGCTATAAACTGTATTACTAGAACTGATCATTCAATCACTGGTCGTTTGTGGTTCACAGGGTGAAAGGTAGTCAAATATGAGACACTCAGAGACGGTGTGTGCAGATGTTGTACACTTTTCTTTCTGCCAAACATTACCGTCTCTTACATCTACCTCTCAGCCTCTTACCATGCTACTTTTAAATACTGTCCACCACATCCACTCTCTTATGTTTGCATTCATTCAGCCTGGTGCTCGCTTCTGGCCCGAGTCTCAAGATACTGAGCTGAAACATCATTTAGGGATTTTAGAAAGCTGGAACAAAATCAGTATGTGGAATGCTTAAGGTATGCATGCTGCACACCAAGAGACTATTGGATAACCTCCTTTCATGCCTTTCAGGATTGTGTCCCATCATTTTTCTACCTTTCCAAAGCGGACTTGATGCAGATTGGTCAGGTGAATCACAAAGCTGTAAACCTCACACTCGTTCACAAACGCTTGTCTTGGTCTCTGGACAGCATGGAACACAGTTTTACAGCATATTTTTGTTTTGTTGGTCTGTAATCCAGTTTATTGCCCCAAAACCAATTGATGGAAACCTAATTTGCATTCCCCCACACACACACACAACACTTCAAAAGTTTGCCTAAAATGTGCTTGACAAGTGGACATGTAGTGTGAGCAGACTGTACCATTGTGGGATGTTGGAGAGAGAAATAACAGACAATGGAGGATTTACTCCCAGCGACTGGGATTAAGGCTGATATTGTCATGTTGCTGGTGTCACACAGGATCTATCACTATCTATTCCATGGAATCGTAAGTCAGACAGTAATTGCAAAGCACACTGAGCTTGTCAGTGTGAAATGCAGAATATCTTATGCAATCAGCTTCTGCTATTTTGCTATAAACACATATGTTTTTGCTAGAGGCCATAATCCTGAAAATCAGTGATGAAAAAATTGAAATCAATGTCATGAAGAGGAAAAACAGTTAATTCAGAACCTGATTGAAGACAAATACCAGATCGTATACCTTCCCTGAGGAAATACGATCAACCCGGAGACAAAGGTGAGTGAACTTGGTGTGCCTGTGAAGTTATCAGTGGTCAAAACTAACATGAAATATGGAATGTATATTTCCAAAAGTTCACAACATACATTGAACATTATTTCTGGAAAATAAGAGCTATCATCTAAGGAAACTGAAATGATGTAGATGACAAAATCTCAAGTCAAGGTTACGGAGGTTTCGGCCATATCAACTTTTAGATTTGATGTCCTGAACGCTCAGAATCCAGAGGCTAAGTCCTGTTTGAATTGTCCCATGAATGACACGCGTTTACTGAATTCAAAAGATCCTTTTGCACGTCCAAAATGTCACATTTTCTTTTGAAAATATGCAATTTTAAAGAGGACACACTCCAGAGTGTGGGACATGACGTCTCTCTGAAGATACGTTGCCTGTATGTTTGGTTGGACCACGGTGGTCAAACGGACTTTGGAGGCGTGACTTTGCCTTTCTGTCATTGAAAGATAGACCCTGAGTTGAGTCTATGTCGACTAAAAAGGAGAAATTTCACAAATTCTAAATGAATCCAAATAGTGTTTGGGGCTTTTCTTTACTGTTGCTACACAGAGAACCACGTAAACCTACGTTTGAAACAGACGGTGTATTTGAGGTTAACCTCACTTTGGAAGTCTTTGTTGGTGAGTTGTGAAGTATTGATATTCACTTCTTAAAATGATCACACTGAAAAATGTCACTAACTTCCCATACACAATATCCAGGTAAGCAATTTGCGCACCATGACATCCACAGAAGGGCTTTTTCCTCGTGTGAAAACACTCTTGCGAGGCCTAATGCTGAGTAATATTGCCTCACTGTCACCAACACCACCCACTGCATGTGTCTTCTGCACCACCTTCACTACTATCCCAAAAGAACCTAATGATTTCAGGGTCGAGTCGGAGGATGGAAGCAGACAGGAGCTGTTTGTTCAAGCAGTGGGAAGTTGTCCTGTTGAGGGATGTCAGGTCAAACCGCAGCTGACAGTGTTAATGTCAGCTCCTCCTCACCATAATGACATGTAAATAAACATTGAGATGGCTCTCAGCTGGAGGCTGACAGGCGGAGTGCTGCAGCAAACAGCAGCCAGCTGGGTCCTGAATACGTCATGGAGAGACTGACAGTAACATGCCCACAGACAGACAGTGAAGGAGGAATACCGGTTTAATACTTGCTTTGAAATATATTTACCTCGCAGAAGCAAGGCATAATAATACAAGGATATAGTTAGAGCTGTAAAATAGACATTGTGATCCGGCATCAGCACAGAAAAACAGCTGAGACATGGGTGTCATGCGCTCCTCTATTGCACGTTTGTCTTGTGGGTTTTTAGACATGCATAGAAGTTTACATTTTCTTAACTTTTTTTTGCAGAGTTGCATCGCTCGTCTATGTCACACTTGGCCCAGGAAGGCCGTCACATCGAGCAGGAGGTGGGCTTTACTACTTAACCACTCCCTTCCTGTTTTGATTCCAGCAGATGTGGTAGGAACGGCAAGCAGGCGTATACAGACTGAATGTCATTGGTTGGTACAGGAGATGTGGCTGCTGGTTGCAGTTACTGCACATCAGTTTGTTTTAAGCATGATCCCTGATGGTTTTGGGGACCCTTTGGTCCATGACACTCGCTGTGGAGAGGAAATCCTGACGTTCTATTTTTGTATCTTTTTCTCTTTGATTGTCAGTGTCCAAATTCATTACTTCTTTTATCTGAAAGGATAAAAAAGGATAAAAGGATGAGAATTTTAGGTTAGGGTAAAATGCGCCAAACTATTTTGACATAACAAGTGCCAAGCATTTTTAGTCACATATGTATGTAAAGAACTTAACCTGGTTGGTGTCTATATGGAAGGTAAGGTAACAGGTAAGCCCCGCCTCCTCTCTCTCCATGAGTAATGCAAAAAAATAAATATGATCCCACAAATGATCCCACGGTCAAATAGGTGTGAATCTATTGTGAGTGAGTCTGCGAAAAACCTTTTCCTTATTTCTTCTTTTCAGTCACTGACCATTTTCTTTTTCATGTGAATGCATCAATGGTTTCCTATGCTGAGCGGCACACTATGTCAGCGATATCTGCAAATAATGCCCCCCCTCCGGCCAATCAGAATCACTGTGGTCATGGTACAAGTGTTTCGTAAACACTGATCACATATAAAACAGCAGATGTGAGTTTCAGGTTGTAGTGCGCTGCAGCCAGTCAACGCCTACATTTCATCCAAACCACAGGAACTAAAGGGGCTTAACACTTTTCTACCCACTCATTCAGTCAGACAGCACCCTGGGCTCTGTTTAGTTTCTGATGAGGGAGGGGGGAGAACACTCTGAGTGATAAATAAATAAAAACATTCCATCAGTGGGTATGATTTAAATTCCTCTGCTTTTCTGGCAGCTTTCTTGAGTAGGTCTTGTCTTTTATTTATTTATTTGCTATAAAGCTCCTTGCTTTGCTTCTTGCCAAACTGAAGCAGCATCTGTTTTTCAGGCGATTTCTAATTAACATTTACCCCCCCCCCCCCCCTGCCCCCACTCTATTCCTCATTATGGGAATGATGTAAATATATGTGCTCATCCTTTTTGATTTGTTGACATGGGAGCGTGCCAGTTGACAGCGTGCCCAGTCAAAGGGCTTAGTACTGCAAATTTTAATAGCAGCTGAGACTAATATTAGGCAGCACACTCATTGACATTCAGGTGCAAACAGCCGTGTCAACACACTGTGAACTGGGGGGCTGCAGGAGGACGGGCACATTTGTATCTCCTCTCTGCTCAGGCTTCTTGAATAAAATTCATTGATTTTTTTAAAAATAGCTTGTTGTTAATGTTAATGGCAGTGTATGTGATAGTGGTGCAGTGTGCGGGGGGCACGCGGGGGATGTGGGGGGCCTCTTCCAACCCCCCACCCCCACCCCCTCCTTATCTTAGGCCGACAGTTGTCAGGAATCACGGGCAGAGGCCTGAGTTAGCGAGGCAGGCAGGCAGGCCTGGGGATATGGATCAAAGAGACAGAGCTGGAGAACCAAAGCAGCTCTGATCCCCCAACACTGAAACCCACTCTGTTCTATCCTTCTCTCTCTCTCTCTCTCTCCCCTCTCTCTCTCTCTCTCTCTCTCTCTCTCTCTCCCTCTCTATCTCTCACCCCGACATCAAATAGCAAGCCAGAGAACTCCACCATTCCAAAGCAGGCTAAATCTTCCTCTCACAACAAACCGGAGAGGAAATGAGAACGCGAGAGGAGAAATGTGTTCCTCTTTACTCGTGTGATGTGTTGATGTGTTGGGGTCACTGTGGGAAGTAATAGTTTCATCTTCAGTGGCAAGTCACCAAGTTGTCTGACCTGACAAAAACGGATTAGTGGTCCAGCATCACTGACTGTCTGACTGAAAAAAAAAAAAAAAACTCCTCACCACTTAGAGGGCTCAAAGCAAAATAGATTTATGGGAATTTGTCAAAAAGTGTGGTTGAAAAAAAAGGTTTATTTTTGCAGGCTTTCTTTGGGGAGAGGGGGGGGGTTGTAGCAACTCCAATGGTGAAGCTGTGAAAAGGTTTTCTATTTACACATGCAGTGCCATCACACGGATGGAATTTCATACTGTCATTTTGTCTTTCTGTCAATAAGACTTGGAATTGGCTGCACACTCGATCTCCACATGAAAGTCAGGCTCTAATTCTTTCCCATTCAATCTGAGAGGAGGAGGCGCAGAAATGGCTTGCGTGAATTACATTCCAAATGCAATATATCTGTTTCAAATTGAATTATTGCCTGTCAGACGTACGGCATATGGTCTTCCTGTAATTTTGAAGTGGGATCTTAGGAAATTCATCCTCCACTGTTATCTCATGTAAATGCCCGGGAGCATGATGAAAGGGTCAACAGCAGTGAACCCATAATGGAAAAGCTTCAGCTGAGACTCCGAGATGTAGGAATAGACCGAGAGGACAATAAATACAGATGCAGCAGCATTCACTGCATGTGCATTTCATGTCAGGAATGAATACTATTTCGATGAAATTAATTTACTGGAGCTGTTTTCATTTTAATATGACGGGACTCCACAGTGAGTGGGAAAAGTAAATGTACCTGACAGCTGTACAGGTTGATGGAGAAATTTTACCATTTAAAACAAACCAAGCAGCAGGAAATCAGATACTACAACATATGATGAGAAAGCATCATTGCTTCCCTAAAACACACAATAAAACTGCATTGTGAATAACATTTTGAGGGAAAGGTATTGTTGATACTTTTGTCGTGGATTGCGTTTGCTCTCAACATATATTAAAAAATGAGTTTCAAATGCGTCTGTGGAAGTCAGTGTTGGGAGGAGGTCTGGTTTGTGGTCCAAAAACAAAGCACTTCCATCAGGAAACTGATGTTAGTGTGTCCTGTGTGATGAAGTCATTTTGTTGCCTAAACATAATAAAGTACTTTTGTTATGTTTTTGTATTGTTTTGTTGCAATTTCATAGTCAGAGTTTCATAGTAAAGCCAAACCATGATGAGTTTACTAAACCTAACGAATGGTCTGAATCTAAGGGGAAATGCAAATATTTCCATGCGGTTTGGCCTCTAATTTACACGAAAACCCAGTTTTTATCACATAATAGAATGCGATTATTTCTAAAAACTCCAGCCAAAGTGGAGATTTCTGATAACGCCAGTTATGTTTTGTCGTGTCAACTGGGAGAAACGGGTTTTAGGTTGTCAAGCGTCACATTATGCGCCAGAAAATGCTTAACGTTGTGTGAGCGCCCTATGTTTACAGTTTGTTTGGCTATCGTGGATGCTGTTTAGGTGGTACTCATTTTTACGTTTGTGCAAAAGCTTTTGGCCTGTTTGAATTTGCAAATACAACTACTACACTCTATCGAGGAGCAGAGGCGAAGGAGTGCACGGAGGTCAGCATTAAAATATTGGTTGTTTTAAAAGGAACAGGAAGTCACTCATGTTATTCATTGTTGTTGATTCTGATGATTCTGATTGGCTTGCATGGCTTTATCCTTCTCCCTACACTGCTGCCCATAGGTTTGGCATAGCTATAATGGCGCTCCACGGCAGATTTTTGCGGGTTGATGTAAATGACAACTATTTTGAAAACGATGTTATGTGCTCGACGTTATTTTTGAAAAAGGGGGGGGGGGGGGGTATTAGTGTTTCTAAATACCCTGCTATGTATAAATGTGGCCTAACTGTGTATGTGGAGTTTGGTGTTTTGCGTTCAGCCTGGGAACGTCTTTGGGCGTCTGTGTATGGAACGTCTTGGGGCGTCTGTGTGTGGAACGTCTTGGGGAGTCTGTGTATGGAACGTCTTGGGGTTGCTGTGTATGGAACGTCTTGGGGCGTCTGTGTGTGGAACGTCTTGGGGAGTCTGTGTATGGAACGTCTTGGGGCGTCTGTGTGTGGAACGTCTTGGGGCGTCTGTGTGTGGAACGTCTTGGGGAGTCTGTGTATGGAACGTCTTGGGGCGTCTGTGTGTGGAACGTCTTGGGGAGTCTGTGTATGGAACGTCTTGGGGCGTCTGTGTGTGGAACATCTTGGGGCGTCTGTGTGTGGAACGTCTTGGGGTTGCTGTGTATGGAACGTCTTGGGGAGTCTGTGTATGGAACGTCTTGGGGTTGCTGTGTATGGAACGTCTTGGGGCGTCTGTGTGTGGAACGTCTTGGGGAGTCTGTGTATGGAACGTCTTGGGGCGTCTGTGTGTGGAACGTCTTGGGGAGTCTGTGTATGGAACGTCTTGGGGCGTCTGTGTATGGAACGTCTTGGGTCGTCTGTGTGTGGAACGTCTTGGGTCGGCTGTGTGTGGAACGTCTTGGAGCATCTGTGTGTGGAACGTCTTGGAGCGTCTGTGTGTGGAACGTCTTGGGGCGTCTGTGTGTGGAACGTCTTGGGGCGTCTGTGTGTGGAACGTCTTGGGGCGTCTGTGTGTGGAACGTCTTGGGGCGTCTGTGTGTGGAACGTCTTGGAGCGTCTGTGTATGGAACGTCTTGGGGCGTCTGTGTGTGGAACGTCTTGGGTCGTCTGTGTGTGGAACGTCTTGGGTCGTCTGTGTGTGGAACATCTTGGGTCGTCTGTGTGTGGAACATCTTGGGGCGTCTGTGTATGAAACGTCTTGGGGCGTCTGTGTGTGGAACGTCTTGGGTCGGCTGTGTTTGGAACGTCTTGGGGCGTCTGTGTGTGGAACGTCTTGGGTCGTCTGTGTGTGGAACGTCTTGGGGAGTCTGTGTGTGGAACATCTTGGGGCGTCTGTGTGTGGAACATCTTGGGTCGTCTGTGTGTGGAACGTCTTGGGTCGTCTGTGTGTGGAACGTCTTGGGTCGTCTGTGTGTGGAAAGTCGTGGTTCCCCCAGGAGGAGCTGGGAAGCGTTGCTGTGGACAGGTGTGCTGGAATGACTTTCCCTTTAGAAACAGCTGTTTGTGTCCCATGGGCCATGCGTTGTTGCATGTGTTCACACGGTTTGCTGTACGTGTTCTAGCTTCATGTTCACTTTAGAGACTTTGCCATTTTAACCCAAACCCATGATGATTTTTCTTAATCTAAGTGGTTGTGCTGCCTAAACCTAAGCAATGGTTCTTCTTTGAATTCCCAACACCGTGGTAACTGTGAGTGTAGCTGAGCGTTGGCGTTACCCAGTGCGTTACAGAGTGACCCTGAGGGTTGCAATTAAGTGTTTGATGTGTTGGTACAGCTGCATCTATCATATTCACATTCATCAACATTTTCCTGCTGCTATTTTTGTGGCTCTGTCACAGAATTCTGATTGGCCGGGGAGGGTGCATTATTTTATTGTTTGATGTCAGTAATATTCATTCCCGTTCTCATCTTCTCGGCTGTGATCCAATTCTCCAATTGGCGAGTCTTTGAAAAATGTCTGCCACATCTGATTTCATTTTACCTTGAGTAGTCTCGACTCCGGTCACATCCAGTTGCATGTAAGGTGCAACTACATCAAGCCACTTCCTCCATGTTCCTCTGCAGCCTACCAGGTGGTGCTATTGTTCATTCTTTATAATTCATTCATTTTGGCTCCTTTGCTTTACAGTCTGTTCCTTGCAGAAGTCCGATGAACCAACATGTATTAATTTATTATTTAGTGGCACTTCAATAAAAGCTAGACGTCCATCTTGTTCAGCTGTCCCACGTGAACCCCTCAGGAAGTTACCTGCAGACTCACATGGGAGGATGGTATGTTTTGTATTGTAATGTTGCTTTATAAATGTTTGTATTATATGGAGGAGTAGTAACTTTGAATGGCTAACTGAATGCATCTTCTTCATCCAGTGACATGTATTGATACGAGTCAGTGGTCTATTCTGCCACAGAGAACAATCCCTCCTGAGCACACTGAGTCTCATTTGGAACGGTTATTGTTCAAGAGACCAAGACAGGATAACACGGGGGGAATCCCTCCCCCTGCCTGTTAGTGTGGACACAAAAACACATTGATACAGAATTTCTGCTGCCAACTCTTTTTGAAAGAGACAAGCTGTGTTAACATCAAGCACTGGGGGATTTAAAGTGAAGATTCATTGCACTGCAGTCAAACATCATCATTCATGATAAAATAACCCAGACAAGAACACCAACACTCAATGATTCTGAAAAGCCCTGGATTACGCTCAATGACAATGTTTCACATGTCCCTCCACCATCCATCACGTCCTGACAGGTTGAGAAACCGCTATAAAAACGTGACGTGCAGAATAAGTGTGGAGTGTACGCCGGTGGCGTGTTCCAGAGGAAAACAATGTTTTTGTTTTCTAGTGATGGGGACCAGCTGAGAGATACAACAGGTGATGTGATCAGATTTGTTCTTTGTTGTTAGAATTCTGGCACTGATAACCAAAGTGTGTGTCTCTCTCTCTCTCACACACACACACACACACACACACACACACACACACACACACACTGGCAGCTAGCTACTATGCAAGGTGCTAGCCTGACCATCGGGAGCAATTTGGGTTACCATCCGCTCTACTTCCTGAGCCACTGCTGCCCCATGCCTCCAACAAGAAGCCTCTTACTCTGGATATATGCATCACATGATGACGGGCGGTGTTGGGATGTTGTGGAAATGGCCCTGGAGTGTTAGATCTGAATCAACAATGACACTAGCCTACACTGTCCTGTGTAGGACTTTTCTGAGAGAATGAGGCTGAATGGGAACATATCTCCTGCTGCAGAGGCTTAGCACCAACTACAAGGATGTCTACTTCAGCAAACATAAGTTCTCCTGATACGCCTGATTACCCTTCCACCACTGCAACAAATCTGTGAACTGGTCCACTGACTACTAATGGAAAGTAACAAAAAGTTGACTGTAAGTTTTTTTTTCAGAGCTCTATGTAGCCACTCAAATGTATTCTGACCAGTAAACACATTATCACACATTAGACTCAGGGTCTCTAGTCTACTTCTGTGTGGTACTTATATGATATCAGATGCAATCCATTTGAGCAGCAACAGCTGTTCATAAAAAAAATATGATAGTCATTCGTGAATTTCTCACAGCCCTGTGGTGCACTGAGGGTTTCTCATAGGTAATTACGAAGATGATTTTCCAAAGTCAGCGTTCCCACTGATATGAGGATCAAAACTGGACAAGCTGCTTAAAAATAGTTTTTTCAGTAGTATTGACCTTATTTTACGAATTAGTTAGTAGAATGAATCACTTTTTCATCACTTTCCATTAACCAGCCCACCTAAAGTGACCTTCATGTAATGTTAAATATGTGTAGGAACATCATGATTTAATAAGCAACCAGCCAACCCATTGGAACAATTTACTAACCAGAAACAGCAAGCTGACAAACACCAGGAATTCAACCTTCAACACTTCAAAAGATCTGCAGACATCGGAGGGAAACGGTGTCTGGATGCAACATGTAAATAAGAAAAGTCTATTCTTGCTTTTTTTGTAGAGGCGAGCCCTAGACAAGTCAATGATCACACACAGAGGACACTTACATGGCTCATCGAGTGGACCCACCAAAGTGTCAGCATAACACCATTAGGCAAATTTTAGTAGAATTATTTTCCCAGTAATGATGGGAATATAACTCTGCATACAACCAGGCAGCAACCTCAGGGTCTGAAAGTGAAAGTGCCTTAAACCTGCAGTCCTTCTAGTGAGAAAATGGTCCTACTTCTCTCTTGATGTATTATCTCAGTAAACATTGTAAACATGAGTTTAGGTTCTCAATCTCTAGTTTCAATCTTCTTCAATCCAGCATGGTGTTCATTTAGTACATTATGGTCCATTTAGAGTCCAACAGACCAGAAAGCAGGGGATGCTTTAAGGGCGGGGCTACCTGCTGATTGACAGGTCGCTACCAATGCAGTTAGCTACTAAGATGACTTTAACACTTAGCTGTAAAGTTCACTGTAAATTATGAATTACACCAGAAGCCAGCTGTAACCAGATGCAGTAAGCTAGGTGTGCTACTTTACCACTTGTCTTCATTAGATCCATATATGGTCACTTCCGTTCACTGGTAGAAACGTCCAAAATTCCGAAGTCAAGTTTTCAAAACCGTTGACCACAAACCAATGGGTGAAGCCAGAAGACTGAAATACACAGTCTTACAACCCAATACTGGTGATCTTTGATTCTGTCTAATTTGCTTGATTCACTGAGTTAATATTTCACGTCCTGTCAACGTTCCAGTAATCCAGCAGGTCTTACCTGTGGGGAGAGTCCCGTTGCTGACAGGGTTGACGTGGTTGCTCTGTGCTGCAGAGCTCATAAAGGAGTCGGAGTAGCTGGAGAAGCCGTGGCGGTTGGAGGCCAGACCGTAGGCAGAGCTGCTGTCAGTGGGTAGACCGCTCTGGTGCATAGTGGACGGAGGCAGCGGCTGGGGACGGTGCACTGTACCACCACCGTCTGAAGGGCCAAACACAACAGCATTAGATACACCATCTTCGCCAGTATGCTATTTTAACATGTTGCTGTCTGCAACGAGGGCAGTCGCTATCTATATTTATAACACAATATATGTGGAGGTGGGCGTGGTGCAGCATCTGGCTGCAGGAGAGAGAGTTGTGTGGAGGCGGCTCGGGAGCAGCATCAGCTGATTAACGCAGCTGCCTGTGATCAGGCGATGAGGAAGCGGATAAACTGTATATACTGCACGGCCGGAGGCCGGACACACGAGCTGGGACTGGAGCGGCCCGAGTGTGTGTGTTATATGTGCATGGGTTTGTGTGAACAAAGGGAGAAATAACAAACCAGAACCGTCAGTCTGTGTCCTGTACTCTCTGGAGCTGTATGAACCCCCGGGTGGCAACCATCGATGCCACAAATATGAACTGTAGAATTCAAATACTTTGCACATTGATGTCAAGATTTGGACCTGAATCAATCAACAACACTAGAAAATATCCATACATATTGTTTTTCAGTTGAAAATAAATTGGTTTGGAGGTTTAGGTACTCTTTAAGTACACATGAAGAGGGGAAGAGACGAAGAGGATTGATATATGTTGCAGGGGAAAGGGTACGCCATGTAGGTGTTCATTAGACTTGTTTTTACTGCCCCAACTACATCATATGCTTTGCTTCATTTAGAGTGCTTTCACACCTACACTTCACACCAGACTCTGCTACATTTTCCATAACGCTATCTAGACATTAATCATAAATATCAGCGACGTTGTTGTTTGTACCGTAGACAGTCTGATATGCTTTTGTGTCTATATAATATTTCAACTCATTTACATTTAGGGCATTTAGCAGATGCTTTTGTCCAAAGCAACTTACAATAAGTACATATGATGAAAGAAAGAAACCACAACATATCATTGCCATTAAAGTAAAAGCGAAAAAATAGAAACAACTGTTAGGTCCTTGTCTGAGTAAAGTAGTAGCTGTTCAGCAAGGATACCTTAAGTACAACAGTACTATTCCACAATAGTACAATCGTACAAGTACAACAGTGCTCGCACAAATATGTGAATAGCGCAGCACGAAAAATGTGCTTGGTGTTTGGTGTGAACACACCTTTGCACACTGTATCACTGAAGGTGTGTTCTACTCTACCTTGGGACATAGTGTTGGTTGGGTAGCTGGACTCCTGCAGCTGGTACGTTGGAAGTGTTGGCATCCCTGTGGGAGGAAATGCACCCGGTAACAAGTGGTTGAAAGCTGCTAGCTGATTGGCTCCTGCCTGTTTTCGCCACCTGGCCCTTCTATTGCTGAACCAAACCTGAAAGAAACAACAAAAAAACTAAAAATTGGCATTCAACTTCATCTCAGAAAAGATATAAATGAAATGGCAGTTACAGTATGTCATTGCAAAATGAGGTCTATTGGTTTTGTGTTCAGGAACACAAATCAGCAACTTGTTTTGTAGCATAATCTGGTTCCAACTGGGAAAAAAAAGTTGTGCGGAGCAACATAAAAAATGTATTATTTGTGTTGAAACCAAAAGATTATACATCGTGTCTGTTTCATAAACTGCTGTGAAACTGTGTTTGGAAAGCTTCTTCTTTGGGGCAGCTAATTTGTACTGTGATACTTCAACTTCAGGATGGTGAATAGTGTATTGCAACAGGAAGTGTGAAGTACACAGCGTTGATCACACCTGTGGCGCTGGCTCTGTCAGCAGCACACATACACTGCTGAATACTCCAAACAGTGACGGGTGGATGTATTCGCAGCGCCCGGTATCATCCGAAATATGTCGGCCATCCAAAACACAAACATGTCATTCGCCTGCGAGCAACATCACAAAAGTTTCATGATGTGATTCAAAGTATTGACGGTGTTTCTCTATATTCATGCACCGATGAATAAAAATGATAAATATTTCATGGAACTGTGTTTAAGGTGTTAAATTTGAGGAAGAAGAATGAATCCTTCGATGTTGCCCACATTAACTATAACACACACATGAACTAATACCTCTTGTTGTTCACAATGAGAGTGTTTACATGATGAGCTGTAATTTCAAAAAAATGGAATATCACAAAAACTTTATACATAGTTCCATCCATCCATCCATTTTCTACCGCTTATCCTGTATTCAGGGTCGCGGGGGGTCTGGAGCCGATCCCAGCTGTCATTGGGCGAAGGCAGGGTACACCCTGGACAGGACACCAGTCTATCGCAGGGCCAACATGTAGAGACAAACAACCATTCACGCTCACATTCACACCTACGGGCAATTTAGAGTCACCAATTTACCTATCCCCATCCTGCATGTCTTTGGACTGTGGGAGGAAGCCGGAGAACCCGGAGAGAACCCACGCTTACACGGGGAGAACATGCAAACTCCACACAGAAGGAACCCGGGCCGACCCGGGGATCGAACCCAGGACCCTCTTGCTGTGAGGCGAGAGTGCTACCCACTACACCACCGTGCAGCCCTTTATACATAGTTGGCCTACAAATTAGGCTATGCAGTTCACACAGTTTATAAAAAGGGAGCTTTGTGGTATCGGTATCTAATTCAGTTCCGTTTCACCTCTGTCACACGCTTACATTCCCTCTTAAAAAGCTTTTTGATGAACTTGATTGACATTTTATTAATATTGTTGCTCCTACATTCAACTGTCGACCATTCATCGTTCACAACACCCAACTGTCATTTCACATTCCCAACTGCAATTTGTGTTTGTTACCACCTCCGTTTTTATCAATTCATTTTTTTGCTTCTAGAGGGCAACCTAATACAAGCTCAGGTTGAACAGTAGCAGTTGTATTGAAGAGAAGCAGTGTATGGCTGATTGCCTGGTCACATGACTTCCTGTCTAAAATCACAGCTGACTGCTCACATCCATTCAACTTCAACAGCAAGCGTGCTAAACAGGAATATTGCTGGGGTTTAAACAGCTTAATGCCAATAAACATGCTGGTTTAATGCTTGTTGTAGCGCTGCTGAGAAACGGAACACTTAAATCACACATCAGGTCTTGATGAACTAACTATTTAAGTTGAAAATCTTTACTGATGTGCGTACATTTGTTGAGAACAAAATGATGTAACAGTCAACCAAAACCATCAACCTGGGCCGGAGACAATATCACACCGGAAATTAAAGAAAAACATTCAAATCACAGGCTGATCCAACTGTGATCAGTGAGCTCCTGGACAGGGGAACATGAGGGTCAATGGTATCAATGCCCTCGTAATACAGGAACTGCCTACACACTCCAGGAGGAACCCAGGACCCACTGAACCAGGAGGAACCCAGGACCTACAGAAACAGGAGGAACGCAGGACCCACGTAACCAGGAGGAACACAGGACCAGCAGAAACAGGAGGAACCCAGGACCTACAGAAACAGGAGGAACGCAGGACCAGCAGAAACAGGAGGAACCCAGGACCTACAGAAACAGGAGGAACGCAGGACCAGCAGAAACAGGAGGAACCCAGGACCCACTGAACCAGGAGAAACCCAGGGCCCACTGAACCAGGAGGAACCCAGGATCAACTGAATGCAGATATCATGTTTTACGTTGCATCTCTGAGCACGTGATAAAGAACCTTGAACATCTGATAAAATACAACAATGTAATTAATAAAAACAACAAATGGGGGCAGGACCCACTGATGCTACAGACCTATTACAGATCAGTAGTGGGACCTCACTTCAGACTTGGGCTGTAAGCGGAACTAGACCGGTCTTTTAAGAATAAAATGGCCTCCGCTCCGCAAGACCCTGTGCTCGCCGCCCCTATGCTCGCTGCCCGCTGTGCAGGACGTACGCTCTGCTGGGGTAGAACCTCACTTCAGCGGGGCCGGCGGCGAGCGGAGCAGTGGATCTGACAATCACATTCTCTGGTGAATGCCAATGGAGCTGAATGGTGCTGGGCTGTGAGACCAGGTCTCTCTAGACTCATGGAGTCTGTTTCTGACAGTGTGGTCACAAACATGCACACCAGCAGCCTGCTGGTGGTCATTTTGTAGGAGCCTGGCAGGGCTCCTCCTGGTCCTCCTTCACAAAGGAGCAGATGATGATCCTCATGCTGGGTTGATGCCCTTCTACGGCCCTGATCAGCTCTCCTGGTGTAATGCCTCCTGGTATCTCCTCCAGCCTCCTGAGATTGTGCTGGGAGACTAAGCAAACCTTCTTGTGATCTCACATATGGATGTGGATCCTGGAAGAGCTAGATGACCTGTGACCTGATTGGGCTGCAGGTGTCACCTCATACTCCAAATAGTGACAAGGTCACTAGCAGAACACAAAACTAGAGAAGAATCATATCAGCATATATACATACTTGTTGGCTTAGCTAACGTCAGATTGTCTGCGGCACCGTTTTCCAGTTCAGAGTGCAACACGAGCATGAACCTGAGGCGGGGTGGGTGTCATCTCGTTGCAGCATAGAAACATAACATAACGTAATCTCAAGACAACACAATATAAAAAGACAATCCCAAACATTTGCTTGAGTGCTGGTGCCAAGCATTCAAAGCACATTACTGCCTCGTACAGTATGTCCTGCCTACCGTCTAGAAGTGTATTGTAATTTATTAAGGGTTTAAAAATAAAGGAAGAAAGTCACACACACACACACACACACACACTCTCTCTCTCTCGCTCTCACACACACACACACACACACACCCACACACGCACCTAGTCCCTTAACAAGTAAAGTGAGCCAAATCAGGCAGATTGTGAAATGACAAAGGGGTGTGTATTGCCAAAAGCTTCAGTCTTCTATTTCAACTCAGCGGGACACTAATTTCCAAGTTCTCAATTAAAGGAAAAGTCAGAAGCTCATGGTAGGTATCAACTTTTCCACATGAAGGAGAAACTCTCTTTCTCTCTCTCTCTCTCTCTCTCTCTCTCTCTCTCTCTCTCTCTCTCTCTCTCTCTCTCTCACACACACACACACACACACACAAACACACACTCACTGTCCCACATTAGGACACACAGGTAACTGCATTCATGTAATTTACATCATCGGAATCAAATCATACAATGCCATCCCCATCATCAAACACACACACACACACACACACACACACACAACACACACGTGCATGCACACACACGTGCATGCACACACACATGCACATCCAGAACAGCAGCAGGAATCTGTGTATTGCCTCCAGCTTTCTACCCGCCCATTTTCTCCAGGAATCCTCCTTTTTCATTTGGAGCAAATGGAAACATGCCTTTCAAGTAGAGAAGATCATTTGGACTCCTATTTCTGTAGAGGAGACTGAAATAATTAGAACAGGTGTTGTTCCCCTGAGGTACTAGTGCAAGAGAAGCAGAAGTCTGCCTGATCAACTCAACAGTCCAGAGACACGGCAGTGGAGAGAAACAGGATATCACCTCCTCCCGCCCACAGCTGCACAAAGCACCATGCATTGTTATATCTCTGGGGGTTTTTGAGCAGTGCAGAAACAACTCTTTGACTTACTGATTAGTCAATAAGCCCAAAATAATCACCGATCATTTCTATTATCAGTTAAGTATTGAATCACCAAGCAAAAACACAAAACATTCTTTGGCTGCAGCTTCAGTTTTTATAGTTGTTACAAAATAACTCTGGTTTTGGACTGAAATGGTGAATTTTTCATTATTTCATATGACAAATAATTTGAAACAATCACTAATAACAGCAGTGCCATTCATTTAACCCAAGGATATTTAATATACAGAACAACATTTTAATGAATGGCATCTCTAGATGACTGCTAAGTAAAAATCTCCCCCAATTCCTCTATCCCGCTATTTTTTACAAAATCCTTTTTCTCTTTTCTGCCACAGAAAACACTTTCATAAGAATCATACATCATAACAACAACAACACCACCTGCCAGCCAACAGGTTGATTTAAAGTACGAAGCGATATCCATCAATGGAACACTGCTATTCCAAGTGGAATCACGTTCTGCCAAAGATTAAACGCAACAAAACTACACAGTTAGGTTAAAGCAACAAGAGCTTGGTTAGGTTTAGTTAAACACATCATGGTTTGGCTTAAAATGACTCAAAATGTCATACTGGACACAAACAGCCATTTCCTGGGTGAAAGTCCTGTGGGTTTGGACCCATCCACCACCCAGACCTCCTCCCTATGTAGACTTCCTCTGACTCATTTATTTGTGATCAAGAGCAAACTTAATCCTGAATAGAATATGTTTCCCTTGAAATGTAATTCACCATGCTATGGGAAGATCATTTTTAGGGACTCCACTTATTCACTTCCTCCAGAGCTTTCCAACAAATAAGTCTCCATCCACAGATTGTTGGCATGGAACTATTTAGATACTATTTAGATATTTAGACTGAAAAATCAGTTGTGCGGTTGAACAGTCACCATGGATGAGGACCATGCAGTCAAAAGCTCCACAACAAGTGACATTAACTGGTTCTTTGTGAAAATCTGCCTGAAACCTGCGTCACTGAATGTTGCAGTTGTAGCATCTGTCCAGTAGAAGTACGAGATATGTGGACTGGTTTCCATTCTGGTTTCTCACTCTCAGTTTCCTGGGTCTTGATTAATCCATGTTGCTGTTGTGGATTAAAGCTCCCATGAGACAAACCCAGACCCTTCAGTGATCTGCTGTGAATTTGACATGAGTGGTGGGCTTGAAAGTGGTGGGAAATACAGATTCCAGCCAAGATGTCACGGAGTGAGACATGGATGAGGAATGCAGCCCCCCCAACACCCCCACCACCCCAACTGCTGAACACCTAACAGCTGTTCTTACAGCTCTACAGTATTTTCACTGGGGAGTTGTCAAAACTGAGACCAAAGACAGGTTCCTTCGCTGAGATGTGAACAGCTGGCAGGGTCAGTAGCATTACGCTGTATGTATGTGTCCGTGAAAGAGTCCGCATCCTAACTGTAAAAACTAAGATGAAAAGTAACCGTGTAACCGTTAACTGTCAGCACCTTGCTCAGCATCGAGTATAATAACTATAGTGCTGTCCAAATGGATCTGTGGCCCCATCTGAGGCAAAGAAATCTGACAGGAATGAGTTTCTGAGAATTACATTAGTTTTTCTGACTAACACAAGTTAATGCATGATGAACTGGATGGATGATGGACGGGTGTATGGACAGACGGACGGCTGGAGGGATGGGGGGACGTGTCCTACCTGGACGCGGGCCTCAGTGAGTTTGGTCCTCTGGGCCAGCTCCTCCCTGGTGTAGATGTCGGGGTAGTGAGTTCTTTCAAACGCCTTCTCCAGCTCCTCCAGCTGCTCCGCTGTGAACGTGGTCCGGCTCCTGCGCTGCTTCCTCTTCAGGGGCAGATCAGGCTCTGACTCCACGTCTGACACCTCATCCATCCGACTGCCTGGACAAATACACAAGGACACATTAGACGTCAGCAGCATGCTTTGTTAATGTAATGAATGGAATGACTGAGATGTGCTGTCTCCCCATCCCGAACTAGCTCTGTGGCTGAGCAGAGGCAGACGCAAAATCGTTTTTCCATTTTGTTCAAAATCAGAAAAACAATAAAACTTAATTTCTTTGTTTCTCTGATTTGGATTTGAAACAAAATAACCAAAGAATGGATGATATACGGATTGATCAGGCACATATAAAGCTATTTTGTTAATTTAGTGTCATATTGCCTGCGGCTCAAAGTGTTAAAGTGGCAAACACCTAAACTTTCAAATGGGACACGTCATGAGACATGTGCATTCACATATACAATAAAACAATATGCAGTATATATTCAACCCTAACCCTATTTACATGTCATATTCAGGTGAGCGGTGTGTAACATCTAATTGGATTATAAACTAGGGATAAAAAGTAATAAAAGAGACACTTATTCATCACTGACGAGTACGTGTGAGGAGACCGATGAATCTCAACTCAAGATGCATTTGCTCACTTGTGGGAGTTTTCAATAATATGTTAAATCAAACATGGCAACAGAGCAGACGCATGGCATGCTTCCATGGCAACAGAGCAAACTCAATCTGACTGAGTGATCATCATCCAGACAGCAGTTACAAAGCCCCAAAACATATTTGATAACCTAAATTGGTAGCGTGAACACATTTTGTAGGGAGCGTCCCAATGAAGTCGACCAGCTGTCGATCAATAACAAATCCATTAGCTCACTGGTTCAGTGGCAGTGATGGAGCCTGAGACCCCGATCACACTGGGACGCATTGCAACAGGCGCAGCTGGTTCAAAAAACGCTCCACAGCAATGGTGGCAGACCGGCTGATGGGCGAGTGTAGCGGGGGGACCGGGCACAACCGGGCAATTAAATGTGGTTTCAAGCAGACGTGGAGCTCTTGAGGAAAAATATAGTTCCTCATAATTAACTAAAAGCAACCTTTTGTCTGCATTTGCAGTTATCTGTTCCCACCGCATCTGTTTTCAGCAACATTTGTGCTGAAAGTTTTATGCATCTATAAAAACCATGAGAAAAAAAGATGCTCACCAGGTGCATGGTCACACAGAAAAACAAGAGCTTTGCAGTCAACGACGCGTCTCGGAGCGTTAACCGATCACGTATTTCCACAACTTTCAACAAATGCAGAGAGGCAGGCAGAGGAACGAGGGACAAGTGATGCTTCAAACAGCAGGACCTCCAGTCATTTATCTGGGTGGTTATTTATATGACAATACAATTTTCTTGTGCTTGCTAAGTACAATTCTATATCAAAACCTACATATCCCAGCATCCCCCAGGGCACGGTGCTGAGAGTTAGAGCAGAATGAGGGGTACTAATCTCTCCAGACCACCTTGGTGATCTGTGTAGCACTATTCTTCGGCTGTGGGCCTCGGGGCAGCCCAGACAAACACACTGGCAGGCTGAAAATAGACCCCAAATATTTATTGTGCAGCTGGTTTAACTCTCTTTCACTCTCTCTCTCACACACACACACACACACACACACACACACACACACACACACCGTGTCCATGTTGCTGTTCAGAAGGAACCATTGAAGATTATCTGACACATGCAGAGATCCATTTTAAATGAGGCTGCCTACTGCTTACCATGATTGGTGATTATAAAGGCATACTGCTCTCCTGTATGTAGACGCGTACAGGACTAGGATATGACATCATCATGACTGATTCTTTCTGGTGTGGTCATGGGTAAAGTCAACGAGCAGGAGGTTGGTCATTCTGTCAGCTTGACTGCAATACAAATGACTGAAGTGAGATGAAGAATGTATCTTATTGGGTGAAACAGATGAAGACAAACTGCATAATTTGATGTTGCAAAATGTTTTAAATTGCAATAAGATGACATCGTGACTGACAGGTTACAGGTTGGTTACATAACATTATGTGCAGAGATCAAGTAAATGAACGAGGAAAGAGCGAAGAACAAAAGCAGACGGAGAAACCCTCATTCTCTCCGATATTCACATATTGTGAAAAGACCACAAGTAGACCTCAAAAGATACTAAACACAGGCTAGCCAGACTGGATCATCATATGAAAGATGTACCTACTCACACTGAAACACTGGAGGGGATATTGAAGGACATTTGGGACAGAGTAAGCTCAGCAGAAGACGATGCTATCACGTAGCTGCTATGCAGAGAGGCTAAGCGAGCAGAGAACTGCTCAGACAAAGTAGCACAAGGTTACTCTGAAATCCTAACCTACTTAGTTCCAACAGGACACTCACAGCGACTATGGAAGCCCATCCACCACCCAGACCGCCTCCCTACACGGACTTCTGCAGACTCCTTTGAGACTAATATGTCCCACGATTGCCATGTCTACAAACGGTTGAAATAAGGCATGAAATTACACAAAATATCCCAACGCAAAAAAAAGCATGGCGCATGTAAATGTCTATGGCTTTATTTATGTGCTGCATGTTTAAATGTGGGAGCTGTGCAGATGGCCGATGTGAGGTAGACATGTTGCTGTCATCCAGCAGCATCAGGATCTGACAGACACCAACGTCACACACAGTGTGAGTGACATACAATGAAGTTACATGCTTCCCGTTGTCCCACTTTAGCTTTTGAGGAATCAGGTGTGTGGAATCTGTTTCCAGAGTAAACAGGTCTTTGGTTTGGCCTATTTTGATGTAAATGTATTTGTCAAGTAAATGTATTGTGGTGTCGTGAATTCTGGGTATTGACTGTAGAGATCGGAGGGCAGACGTGGATATTTGTTTGTTTGTGTGAGTGCATCATTGTGTGCTGCTGAAGTAGGAAAGAAAAGGCCCATCAAACTGGCTTAGACAACTACAGGGTTGGCTCTGTAGTTTAATTAAACAAGGAATTATGGGATTAGTGTGAAGCACCCATTACAGGCCACTGCAAGAGTCTCAGGGAGAATATCTTTTTGTATTCCCCCCTAGCTGCCCCCCCCTTTAAAGCTCCCGCTAGAGAATTCTCAACGGATTACATGTGGCCGCAGGACATGCTTCTGCATTAATTAAATCAATTCTTTCACCATTTACTCCCTGCAAAGATTTGTTTTTTTAATATAAAAACCAAGGTAAAAACATACACATGCACATCATTAAAGAAAGCCTTCATATACAGTATCCGCCTTGTTTGTTGCTGGTAAATTGGTGGGGGGTTGTGTGTGTGTGTGTGTGTGTGTGTGTGTGTGTGTGTGTGGGGGGGGGGGGGTGCTGCTGCAAAGCAATTTGGAACTAACTCAGCGTGACAACACTTGAGGCCGCTGCAGTGGGCTGAGATCACTTTCCAAAAGGCACCTCCGAGTCCTCGGGGTGCTGCTGCGACAGGATGGACTCTATTTGTTTTCCCTCCGCATGCTGCTGGATTTAGGGGAGGAGAGGGGCCGGGTGGGAGGGAGGGGGTGGAAATGAGACTTCTTTGCCTCACAGTATTTCAGTCTCTGACTCTTCTTCTTTCTCCACCAGCCCACACTGTGGATTTGGCATCCGAGCCAAAACGTCCGTAAGGCTCGTTATTTCTTGTTTACCTATTTCTTTCTTCTTCTGAACCACCGAACCGGCCAAACTAGTTCTCCTTCCAGAATGTTTAGTAGTGATGTTAGCAGATTGTGTTTACAGCCATCACAACCCTGGAACAGGTGCAGAATTTAACACGCTTTCTAGCCACCAATGTCAATGACAAGTGGACTACACAGTCAGGAAATGTATTAATATTATTATTACTAATATAACTTTATCATTACTTTATTATATACGACCTGTTTGGCTTTGGAGGAAACCTGAGAACAGAATGAAGAGTCGTGTGTGCATTTGGGAGCTTTAACTGGTGTGTTGCACATAACCAGGTCATGAAACAGCCTGGTCTCCTAAAAATTATGCTTTCACACCAAAAGAAACATAAAAAAAACACTGAAGGAAATTTATTTTTTAAGGCCTTTTTTGTTGTTTTGTTTAAATTTCATAGTAATTTAAGCCAAACCATGTTTTTGCTAAACCTAACCAAATTGTTTTGTTGCCTGAACCTAACTAAGGTTTTGTTTTGTTTGTTAATCACAAATAAAAAATAAATAAAAATGTTTCCCTCCAAACATAATTGAGAGTGTGGTTTTGTTTTATGGGAATGTAATTTTATAGGAGACAGAGTTGCATCAAAACATATCTTATATCTCTGTGAATAGTATGCATACAGAGACCAGTGTTTAAAGTGTATAGCTGTTTATACCCCATTAATAATTAGGTAACAGCTGATCCCAGAATAAGCAGATGAGGTAGAGGGATGCTCTATGCCTGAGTTCTGAGAGTAAAATTTAATTTGCACTTGAATAATATGTATTTTTCCTTTGAAGTGAGTCTTGCCAAGAGAGTCTGGGTCACCTGAGAGCAGATTTGAAAAGCAGAGCTGAGAACGAAGCACGCAATAATTGAACATGTAAAAGTGTCTCGGCAACCGCGCTGACAACCCGAACAGCATCGGCGGTTTGGTAGTCCACGCTTGCGGCAGCTCCACGCTCACTTTGGAAAGCAGCACAATAAGGATCCCCAGGATGGAGGAGAATAAAGTTTGACAGGCCAGTGGATCAGGAGGGTCAGCTCCTCTCTCCAGCTGATAATGGAAAGCAGAGATTATGGTAATGAGACAGACGCCTAGAGCCGATAGAGAGGCTAAACCTGGACTTCATCTTTGTCTCCACCAGATCCCTCGATTGGCATGCTATGTCTTATCGGGAGAATGGGAGCATGGTGCAGCTCCTCACTCACACACACACACACACACACACACACACACACACTCACACACTCACTCAGGGTTTGCAATTGTGCTGCGGTATAAATAACAGCCTGGTTTTGTTACAGGGAGAATATGATTAGTATAGAAACACATCCATGCTTTTATTTGTTTATCAGATCACTAGTATTATGTGCAGCAACTACCAACACACACACACACACATCCTTGCACTTTTATCTTTGTGAGGACACTACTTGGCTTAACCTTATCCATCACAGCTAAATGCCGAACCGTATTCACGTGAACCTTTGAACAAAAATGTTCTCATCCATCCAGTCAGGGTGACCCTGAAGACCCAAATTGGTCCTCAGAAAAAACTGAGTAAAGTACAAACTCACACACACTTCCTCAGTACAAATCTATTTAAACAATTAATTTGATTTAATTTTGAAAAAATAGCTCATTGTAATTACTTAAATGTTCTAGGGAGAGTGATTTACGAGGAAATGCAAACCCAGTTCTGTGTGCCGTGTCACTCTAGTCTACGGCTTTCAACTTTTTGTTTATATTTGACTTTTCCTGTGCTGAAGAATCAAACTAAAAGTGAATCAACGTATATAAAACGTATATCAACGATGGGATCCAAAAATATATATAAATAAATGCTGGAAATTCATAAGCATTGGTGGTAATGGTGGTAGACTTTACAAATCAATAACCCAGAAACCTGGTTGAAATAAAGTAGATATACATTATAATACAGTTATGTAGATAAGGTGTTTAGCCAGGACTCTAAAACAGACACAATAGACACAATATCAGCTGATTGGAGGCCGATGGCTGCGTCGACTCAGATCGGGAATGATAATAAGTAGCAGGCCTGATCCCACCCATGAGACATTTTAATAAACTCATTTTGATAAAAAAAAATACCCACCATGTGTTTATTTTTTAACAGGAACATGACCTGTCTGAATTTACTGTAATTATATTGTTTCTGTAATTGTTTTATTCTCTTTAGCCTAATGAAGACTTTGTGAGATCTAAATAAATAAATGAAGCATTTGAATATTATATTATATAATACCGTGATAGTTCCCTGGACTTCTATGTGAAAACTGACGGAGGTCTGTGATGTGATGTGAGGTGTATGATGTTGATTCAGAGTGGACAGCTGCTCAGTAGACAGATAGTTCTGTGCTGACCAGTTCTGGTGGAGAATACTGACAATACTGTTCCACACTTCGACCAAGACATGAGGACAAAGACTGACAGGGCTCCGGAGAGCTGCATGAAACTAATTATGGGTCATTTTGAAAATCATATTAGTTCCAGTATAATTACACTCAGGATCTGCTTTCAGTGCTCCATAGGCTCTGACCAGTCCAACAGACTACACTGGCTGGCTCAACAACTGATGAATTTATTAGTGCAAAACCATTTCTTGCAAAACAGCTGTGTTGACGTTTTGTCCACAGCTGTTGTGTTCGTGTATGTGAGAGATGAAAAAGGATGAAGTAAAAGTCTTGCTGTCACTGATAACCATCTCTTTCTCTGCTATCTGCTCGGCCTTTAGGGCAGGATTTAACCCACCTGCCTGCTCTCCTCAATGCATCAATCTCCTTTCAACATTATAAACAACTGTCAGGTGGACGCACTTGGATTTATATAACCCAGAATAACGTGATAGAGCTTTTTATAGTTACAATGTTGATGGTGTAAGATTTTTAAATTATTAGATTATTAAAAACGGGTTGTGGTCGTGCAGCGCTCTCCAACAGAGGACCAATTTTCCTGACAAACTAGATGAGTAGAAGATAGCTTATTATTTGCCAATTACACAGACAGAACACGACATGTTTAGCCTTGCTTAGCACGAAGAACAGCCTAAAAAATGATTCTCCCAAACAACAAAACAGCATGGTGGGTAACGTTTCAAGGAAAAACGTTTTTTTTTTCATGGATAACATTTGCTCTTGATTTCTCAAAAATCCGTTTCAAATGAGTGCATGGAAGGAGGTCTTCATGGGGAGGAGGTCTGGGGTGTTGGACGGTGAAAAACCACGCTGCTTCACCAGCAGGCTGCTGCTCACGTACCGCGTGAACCACGTAGTTTTGTTACGTTTTTGTTGCTTTTCAATTTTAGAGTAATTTACTGCCAAACCATGATATTTCATACTGTTTTAAACTGTGATTGTTTCCAAAAATAAAAAGTTTCCCCGGCAAAGTCATTAAGAGCACAGTTGGGTTGTCTGGGAACTTGGACTGGGACGAGAGGAGTTTGATGAGTAGGAACATGGTGTCATAAATGCTACGGGGTTTGCAGTCACCAGACCTCAGCAACTGAATGGCTCGGTTAGAGGGTTTAGTCCCGTTGCCTCTCTAACTATGTAGTTTTGTAGCATTATTTCTGTTTAGTTTAGTTTTGTGTTTCCATGGAAACGAGTGCAGTTTAGTTGTATGGAAATGTAATTTTGTTGGAGACAGGTTTGGGGGATAAATAAACAAAAACAATGTTTATTCACCACCATATTTGATAATCAAAAACATTTTGGAGGCATTTTGTTGGCTGGCATGTATATTCACCAGTCCAGGACATTTTGCACTTGAAGCATAAAAAAGAAGAGACTGGAGTGAAAGGTGTACAAAACACAGGATGTGTTTGTGTCTCCTACAAAATGAAGTTCCCATACAGCTAAACTAACTTTAGAGATTTAGAGTTTTTTGAGGGGTAGGCGGTTTTAAACAGATTGAAAGATGTGGTTAACCAAGGAAATTAAACAAAACACGCTACAATATGATGTGAGTTTAAGGCAACAAAACTACTTGGTTAGGGTTTGCAAATAACATCATGGTTTGGCTTAGAGTTACTACAATATTGAAACAAAACAAATAGGTAGGACACCAACATCAGTCTCCTGGCGGAAGCCCTGGGTTTTGTGACCGGTCCACCACCCAGAACTCCTCCCTACGAGGATATTGAGAGCAAACACGATCCACAACAAAGTACGTTTCTCTTGAGACGTCATTCACAATGCAGTTTCATTGTGTTGTGTGGTCAGGAGAGCAGGTTGGTGTGCTGCCTGTTTACCTTTTGGAAACTTTAATCAACTAATTCCATTCATCACCCACATATTCATCACCCATTCCAAAGACTACATCTAACAGACCAAATAAACAGAGAGGGTACAGACTTCCTTTAGGACTAAGTCATGTCCACTGCTGGGCTCTGGCCTGTCCTCAGCAGCTGAGGAGCTTTGGCTGGAGGCGTGTGAATAGATGGGGACCGAGTGAAGTGGAGAGGTGCTGGCTGTGGCTCTTTTAGTCATCTTTTCTTGGCTGTGAAGCCTCTTTGGAGACGTCTTTCTGGTCAGCTGCCTCACTGACAAAGTAGGCTCACCTTAAACAACAGAGGCCCGGGAGCCTCTGAGCGCCTTTCAAGGCCAATAGAGGCAGAACCCCGGGGGGCTGCCGGCCATGAAAGACCATGAGCAGCCTCACCGCACTCTGCAGGACTTCAGTAAACACTTCCAGACTGAGTCAATAAAGCTGAGCACCCTAGCAAAGTGCCGCCTGCATATTTAAGAGTTAAACAGGTCAAATGGTGCCGAGGCATGACATGGAACAGATAGATGGGGGAGGTTGTTGGAACAGGATTTTGTTTTTTTATTTAGGTATCGCTGCGTTTTAACATATTGAAAGTTTACATTCCTGACGAAGAGCAAGGTTTAAAATATACGAATGAATCTGAGGCTGCTATGGTCGTACATTTCTCCAAACCTTGAGTACCGGTATTACAATAAATTCACCCATTTCAGAATAATTATGACATCCATTGAAAGAGTGAAACAAAACTCTATGAGTAACAGCTCTCAGTTGCTGCTCAGTGTTTTATTCAATGAATATGTATTTTGTAACAAAGTTTACTGTAATAGTGTAATTACATTTTTGCTGTAGTGGCATATTTTCATTTGACTTGGAGAAGTTTATGCCTGTACCAACAATACAGGGTCTTGAATTGAAGGTCTGAACATTTGACTAATTGAGGCCAAAGCCAAAGTTTTAAAATGGATTCAAAGAACACAAAAGAAAGTAAAATAAAATCTGCCAGTTGGCATCAGGAGCCGCTCCGCCAACAAAGGCCTCGAATTCAAGCCCAAGTGAGCAAAACTGAGCTGAAGCCGAGACCAGCGCTGCAACGCTGCCGCTGCCACTGCACACGCTCCCATTCACACAGTTCAGCATTGTTCCTGCCTTTGTTCCAATACATCTCCAACACAATGGTATTTAGTCACAACAAATGCAGCAAAAGTGTATAGTAAGCAGCAGGAATGGAGTGCGTGTGCAACGTAGGCACTTTTTAAATGATGAGTAAAATATTTGCCAAAAGATTTAGGAAGTCTGCACACTATCTGTGCTGGAGAAAAAAGAATGGAAAAATCCCAACTTTTGTTGTTTTACAAAAAAAAATACTTGACTGCAGCCACAGACATATGGTCTCACAGAAAGCTATAGGATCTGTTCGAGGCGAGCTGTGTGCTCTTAGTAAACGCTACATAGAACTGGCACTGAACTCAATCCAGCCCACACAAAGATGCTGGCTTTATCAGGGCATTATGTCTTAGCAAACTGCTATTAATGCAAAGTCTTTATCTTCTTTCCTCCCCAGGCACTGGCATGCATGTGTCTTTATTTAGTAGATAAAAAATAGCCATAAACAAAAATTGCCGACTGTCAATATAAACACTGATAAAGATTAGAGCTGGGAGCAAATATAATAATAAGAGGCACTCTTAAGATATATTCGACACAGCAAAGCCCTCAGTGGACAGCTGCAGGCTTAAAGAAAGCAATTGCAGAAAGTTTTAAAGAGCAATAGAATAATCTTATTTTGGAAGAGAGTAGATTAACAATCAGAGCAGTGCAAAGAAAATGAAGTGATTTATGCTTGTTGACTCTCTTCACAGATTCTGGTTCAAAAAGCTTTGAAATGTATTCTGATACGTTTGTAAGAGACGGAGGGATGGGTGAGCTCTTCACCTGATGCTCGTCACTCCAGGCCAAAGGTTCTCCTTCTTATGATGTCACCGTTCATGCCAAAGCTGGCCGACCCACTTCTATGCAGTATGTGTGATACACTTGTGTATTGTGCGGTCGTGAACCAGTCTAAAAACTGTAAATTCCTGGTGCTATTTCAAATGATTCTACTCACAGTGAAAGCCACCCATACATTCAGATATTTTAGTTGCTGAAACACATTGCAAAGTAGGAAATTAAAAGGTTTCCTTTGTGATTTCAGTGATTTCTATTTTGACACGGTTCTATTTTTTTCAGTCACAAGCAGCAGCTCAAGATATTCAATTCTTGTGGCTCTTTTGATCGTTTGAGGTTCAGTGCTGTCGTCACTCTTATGTAAGTCTTTCATGGGTGTAACGTTTTATATTGTTTGGGATTATTTTGTGAATCTTATGATCATATACTTTTAAAAAACATAATTTTTGACGTAATAACATAATGAGAAGTATTATTTTAAATGTTTATAATTTATGGACAATTAAAGCATTTATGAATTTGGTATTAGATTTGTCCATATCGCCAACCCTCACAGTGCACAAATCCAGTAAAATGGAATATGGTTGTCAATGATGGAGAAAGCTTTAAAGGATACAATCTGAATTCTCTCCTCAGTCTGTGGCATTTCTACTGCATCTTTAAAACACCTCACAAATACATAGTTTAATTTCTTAAAAAAGAGATCAAAGTAGTTTCATAAAACAGCTGCAAACATAACTCAGACAGGAGGATATTATACGTTTGTTGGGAACTATATTCAGCGGGCGGATTAATCCACACTTGATTCCCTAGTGAGTATTTGTGGCAGCATGACGGTGTATGTGGGATTGAGTCAAAATAAACTACATTGTGTGTGTTCATGGAAGCAACATGTCATCCAGAGCAACAATGAGGCTCATTGATGTGTTTTTAACAGTTTGTGGACAACAGTGCAGCTCCATGGCTCAGAGGAAGAAGATGTATCAGGCTTTGATACAATCAATCACTGCTGGTTTGTCTTTTTATGGGATTTGTTGACAATCAGACGGATACAGAATATTACCAGACTTATCCTTTCTATTGTGATTTAAGGCATTTAAGTGAAGGAACTGTTTTAATGTAGTTTACCCAAAAGAAATTTGAGTCCGTGTAATCTAGTGGCCAGCTATGGTGGCATCACATCTGGTCAAACCGAAGGCCAGTTTAAAATAAAGGTCATTTTAAACTAACTTTGCTTGAAATGTGTTATGAGAATTGATTTCATTAAAAAGAAAAACATGCTCCAACTAATGTAAATGCTTGAACAAGTTGTAAATAAAATGCAGCCTGAACCAGTAAAGGTTCTCTTTACAGAGCATTAATATATCGACAAACAACTATTGAATGTAAAGCCACTCTCCCTCTGTGTGTGTTGTTATCAGAGCCTCTGTGCTTTGTTTACATAGCTGGACTGGCCGCTTGCCCTTTAATGCATGTTAGCGGGTCTGGTTGGCTAGCTATAGCAGAACCAAACTATACCTATCTATCAAGCAGATGAAATAAATTAGCTTAACCTCCAGCATGCTTTACGGATTATCTACAGACAGAGTTACTCTAGATGTTACTCTAGATGGTATTAAGTCTTCAACTCCACCATAATCTGAGAGTTATCCTTGATCAGGATATGCCCTTCAACTCCCACATAAAACAAACTTCAAGGACCGCCTTTTTTCACCTATGTAACATTGCAAAAATCTGGCAAATTATGCTGAATGCTCCATGCATTTGTTACTTCTAGACTAGAATATTGGAATTCCTTGTTTGCAGTCTGCTCTAATAAGTCTCTTAAGACTTTCGAGTTGATCCAGATCACTGCAGGTCATGTTCTGACAAAAACTAGGAAAAGCCATCATATAACTACCATATTAGCTTCTTGGCACTGGCTCCCTGTAAAATCCAGAGTAGGATTTCAAATCCACACCTACGAAGCCCTTAAAGGTCAGGCACCATCATGACTCATAGTTCATAGTACCCTGTTATTGGTGGTGAGTCAGAGCCTTCAGCTATCAAGCTCTCCTCTTGTGGAACAAGATCCCAGTTTGGGAGGAAGACACATTGACTTGACTGGGCACATTCATGGTCCCCAGCAGCACCATCACTATGTATTCTTACAACTGCTATTTCTGCTCCGATTACATAAATGATTTCTGTCACATGGATTGACTATTTTGTAATTATTTTGTTCTTTTATCCTGTACACATGAATCTACTGCACATCTGTCCATCCTGGATAGTTGTTGTTGTTTTTTTGTTTAGGGAGTTTTTCCTAATCAGACGGAGGGTCCATGAACAGAGGATGTCATACCTTGTACACATTTTAAACCCCTCAAGGGAAAATGTGTGGTTTTGGGCGATAAACATAAAAATTTGAGAAATTGATTTGAATTTCATGTGCATCATGTGCCTGAGTACCGGAGGGCCACCAATGGAGCATGGCCATGGTAACGCTGCCATGACAACTTCAAAAATAATAGCCCAAAAAAGATGACAGGAGTTGGAGAGAAAAACACAAGAAACTGTGCATCACTGACAGGTATTTTTAAAATGTTGATTCTTCAAGCATATACAAGCCATCAGGCAAACCAGTGAGCTGCTGCATATGTGATTACCGCCATCACCGATGTAACAGCGCAGCCCTGTATATCATATGGTGACCGACAGAGTGGCAATGTTACCACCCGACGTGGTACCCTGACATAATTAATACGCTCAACTTAATCAATTTGTAACGATTAGTAGCCTGGGAAACTGTAAAATGTGCTAACCAATCAGAAGCCATTCTGCAGGACACAGTGATATGGAGTTGGACATGCTAGAAGCCGACATGTTTACCAAAGCTGCCCTGGGGTCCCAAGAGCAACAGCTATTGAAGTAAATGTTACTTTAATCGAAACTTCAGGTACAGCTTCATTTTCTTCAGTTTCTTTCTATATAAACACATTTCAAAAGCTCCAAACACTCATGTTATATATATTATAGAATAGTGAAACAGTCTAAAATGTGTTTTTATCTGCACATTTTAAAGGTCAAAGAGCATTTAATTTTGTCCTTCAGGAGTTCATTTGTTTTCTTTGCATTATTTTATTATCAGCTGAATTGAAATCATTTCAACATGAGGGAGCACTATGTTACACCCAGTCCAGAAACACAGACCTATTACTATATGTTGCCTTTAGTTGTCTTTCCTGTACGCTTATTTCTCCAACAGTATGAAGACACCTGCTTCTTGGAGTGGCTGTGGGAGGCACAAGGTTTTACTTCCACCCAACAGCAGTAAAATGTGCAGTGAGTGGACCACAGCAAACCCTCCCACTGCAGATGTACATTCATTCAAAGCAGGAGCATTAGAATTGCCGATCAGCTTGGCAGCGCAGAGGAGAAGCTTTCCTTTCAGCGTTTTGCTGTTGTCTAGCTCAATCGTGTCACTTTGAGGGACTCTATTCAGAGGTATTCATGCATCTGCCTTCAAGCCACAATGGCCGCCACTTTATAAACTGTCAGCCTGCTTGCCACAAGCCTTTGCTTCATATTGTTTCATTTTCTTTAATAAACTTGGAGGAGTTCATCAACTCATTCAATGGCAAATGCAGGCACAAAATAACAGACGGCCTCCGAGTCCATTTGGGGGTTTTTTTCCCCTTTTTTTCTTGTTAGCAACTGTTTGTGTATCAGACCACGCATGAAAGAGGACATATGGGTTGTTTTGTGTCCACATGCTCAACGTCTATCAGCCTGAACACGGTGGAAAATGCTAAATAACGCTGACTTCAAGGCCAGCATTTGTGTAAAGGGAAAATTCTTCATACCAAGTCTACTTATTTTTAGTTTTCAAACAAGAACTTCTTAGTGATTCTTATGAAAATCAGGCGGTACGATCCCATCATCATCTCTGGACAGTAATGCCTTTTTTTGATTTTTAACTCTCACCAACAATACCACACAAAATAACAGAGTCTATCACATTAATCAGTTTTGAGATATTAAATTAATGTAATGGTGTTTTTTTTTTTGTTTGTTTTTGTAGTTCCTGCTATAACAGATGTCTCCAGGACCCTGTAGTATTCTCTCTGCATTATAACACCATTTATCTAAAGATGTATTAAACTCAAACCCTCTGTATCTGGTTAAATGTACTGTATTTATGTTGTAATCAAAATAACAGTGATTAAGGCTGCAGCAATAACCACATCACCGCCATATAAGGATGTGCACCATGATGTTGAGCTCATCACCACTATACCGCCAGTTTCTCCACATGCAAACTTCAAAAGCTTCTAAAGCCCAGGTCTCTGCACAGAACGACATCATTGTATCCTTCTTGTCCTGACCAATCAAATCAATCAGAACACTGACACTGAGGTGAGGCAGCTAACCAGTCTAACCCAGGAGAGCTCCTGGGAAAAGGAGCGGGACACCATTCTTATGCATGACTCCGTGCAGAGTAAGCAAGGTATTTCCAGGAGGAAGCCATCGATTTAGGAGAAGAGCTTATTGATCACCAAGCTTGATTTATACTTCTATCTAAATTAGCCAGGAAGTAGTAATTATTGCAACATGTAACATGTATCAAGTGTCACTAGTGATCACAAAGAATCCCCATGACTGCACATTGAATTACATTTCAATTCCATTTCATTTAAAGGGTCATATCATACCGGAGACACATTGGACGTCGCTGGTGCTGCTAATTTCCCCCTTTTCTAAAAATGGAGCTGCTGATAATCAGTTCCCCGCTTATGTCACTGAGTGACGGATGTATATATGTATAGATGACTATACCGAGGTCAAATGATCAGTTCAGATAGAGAGAAGACAACCTGCAGTGACCAACACAGACACACAGGTGTTGTACAGACAGAAGAATAATCTGCACCTCATGGGCGCAGGTCAAAATTAAACACAAGGGGTTTGGTTACGGAAATATGGAATACCGCAAGGTGGGGCTGTTTTAACACCGCAGTGAGGTAACTTACCGCTATACGTCTATATCTATACCGCTGTGGACCCAATAGTGGTACTGTCATACAAGACCAAAATATCATCTATCACAGTATGTGGCAACATTATTAATATTATTCTGCTCTCAAAGACTCTCCTATAAATGACGTTCCCACTCTGTGAAAGAAAACTGTGAATTACATTTTGAGGTAAAACATATTGTGACGTTTGCTCTTGACGTATCATATTAGTTTCAAACGAGTCCACAGAAGTCTATGAAGGGAGGATGTCTGGGTGGACAGGGAGGGGAGGACAGGGCTTCCACCAGGAGACAGATGTTAGTGTCCTGTTTTGTTTGGGTTTTTTTGCGTTTCTGTATTTCATAGTAATTTGAAGCCAAACCATCATGTTTTTTCTAAACCTACCCAAGTCATTTTGTTGTCTAAATCTATGTGGTCTGTAGCTTGTATACCAGAGGGATTTGTTCAAAATATTCATATTTAATCCAATAATGCCAAGGTCAAATTAAACATGCATTCTCATAATTCCAAACAATTACACAAAATACATAAATGATTCATTTTGTCAGCAAAAAGCCAGAACATTGTGTAAGACCAGCTCACTAAGCCAAGATAGTACTGTACACTGATCTATTTCCATAAGGATGCAGTGGGAACAATGCTCACTTCCCATCATGAGAGTGTGTTAAATATGTGGCTCAAATCATTTTAATGCAGTGACGGAGAAATGGCCATTAATCCACTTTCATACCTTTCAATAGCGTGAACATTTATTCTACCCCCCCAAAATTGCCGGGCCTTTATGCCCCAGTAATCTCTGTATATTTAAGGTCATTTTCTAGCCAATTACACTGGCTGGTTGCATTCGGTGAATGTGATTTCCTCCATGGATTGATGGAGAAAGGCATGAATAAGCCATCTAATAGATCCAAGCACACAAGCCCTCTTGTACGGAAATTTCAAACAGGATTTTAGAGATGCATTTAGTCACTCGCTAAAATAATTCCCCAACACATCTTTACATCTTTACATTCACTGATAATATGAATACTGAGTAATTCAAACCTCAGTTTTATTTTCCGTCTGTCTCTACGGACATATTTGGCCGATTATTCTTAAAAAATATATGGCAGCTAACGATAGGATTAAAAAAAAACCTTTTCTAAATATGATCATTAATGTTCTTTGGCTAATTGTAAGTAAATAAAACATTTTTATACAATATTAATCAAGTCCTTCAAAGCTAAAAGCAGTGCAGCGTATTGTTTAAAGGCGGCCGTGTTTGATCCTGCAGCTAGCTGTGAGGAAGGAACCTCTCTGAATGCCGTTTGTGCCGCGGCTCCCGGGGCCACGTTTCACAGGAGAGCCAAATGAGTGGATGAAAGCAGATCTCCGTCTCCTTTGCCACATGTTAACTTACTGGCGGCTAACAAAGAAATAAAGCAAAATGTATCATGTTAACCCTCTTAAACTCTTGATTTGTTTTCCCTCAACACTTTATTTGAAGTGTGATAAATATTCAGTTACAAATCATTTCCTCACATGGAAACTCTTGGATCTCCAGTCATTTGAAACAAGGTTCTATGTGTGACCACTCAACGGGGTTTGATGTCATTTGAATGTAGAAGAACGTGTGATTCACACTGACCATGAAACTAGAGCTGCAGAGCTGCACTGCATGAGCTCTCACCAAATTGTTGACATTTTATTAATTTGTTCTTGCCATATTGTTTGTGCTATGTTTAGTGATTTCTCTGTTTGCCATTGTCTTGTGTGTATCCTTTGCAAATGGGCTGTTAATGGGATGCCCGAGGCCTCTGACTGCCCTCAACCCCGTTTTGCCTGTTTGCTCTTTGTGCAGCGCTCCTCTTTTGTTGGCTGATCAGCTTCCCATTGGGTCGCCAGACAAGATTCTTGGCATTTGTCGGCGAAATGAAAGGAGGATTAAGGGATGGCTACTGAACACTCCATGGCAAAGAAGTGGGCTGCTATTCTCCTTTCAAAGCCCCCTCCCAGTTCAGCAGCTCCCCTTTATATATATTGGTTTTCTCAAAGACATCGCTGAGAAGTCCAAAGTGCTACGAGAAATGAAAGAAAATCAACAAGTAGGTCAGCCCCGAGAAAAATGCTAATTGATGTAGAAAAAGGGAAAAAAAACGTAGGCAACAATTAGCTGCATTCTAATCACATGTACAGCTTTGAACACCAGCTTCATTTATCAATTACTGAACTGATTGACCTCAAAAATAGCAAAAATAGCAACAATGCCCATTAATTGTGTCGCTGACGATTTAATTATAGTTTTTATGTTTGAATGGGAGTAGTAACTGTTTCTACTGTCGGGTTGAAACATTTCCTCTAGATGTGAGGCCTACACATTATTATTATTATTATTATTATTATTATTATTATTATAGTATAGTAGTAGTAGTAGTAGTAGTAGTAGTATTTATTTAATTATTTATTGTGTATGTGACATTTCTGGAAACCACATGTGCTGGTAGAGATGAGCATCAACTCATCAGTAATCAGCTTTCAGGATTCATGTGTTTCTGTTTATTGAATCAATTTATGATTCAGAGCAAGAAAAAGAAAATTAAGTTTTGCTTTTACGGCATATGTGGTGCAGTCTCAGGTTATGGGTATTATTAACATGATTATTTGACTGTGATGTATCGTGATACATCTGGAAATTGGAAAATATCCTTAAAAGTCATAATAAATTATTATTATTATTATTATTATTATTATTATTATTATTATTAATGTGTGTATATTGAAGGAGGATATTTCATATGCAATATCAGAAAAACACATGTAGGAAACCCAATTTACAATAATAATCATGAAATATCTAAAAATGAAATAAAAATGGATGTTCTCATATGATACATATTTTAAATATGTATTTTACATATATAAAAATAGTAATAGCTGAAACCCACTTTAACCTTAAATAATGCTTAGATACTTTCTACATTAATGGACTCATTCATTGAACCTCATTAATTGTGTGATTCTTTAATCGTTGATTTTTTGTTTTTGTTGAAGTAGCGCTAAATTCCCATGTATTCCTCAATAAGCATTCTACCTCACATGTTCTAGGTTTGCTTCTCGTTTTTCCTATTTCATGTCTTCATTCTGTTCTTCAGCGCTGCCATGGTGACCTACTTTCCTCATGGGGATCAGACTGTGATCTTCTAATGCTGTCCCTGATCCAAACATTAACCCTTTCGATTTACGTAAGGAGAGGAGACCTTTACAGGGAGGTAAAATATCCAAAATCATCATTGCAATTGGGAGCATTTAGGTTGAATTTTATTAAACATGTCTGTGGCTGAGAAGGATATCATAATATGGATAAAGCAATAAACCCTTTTAGATCACATCACCTGTTTAACAATATATGGCTAAAAAACGTCATTTATATCAAAATCCAATATTTCTTTCTTCCTCGAAAACAAAATATGACGTGCTCTTACATCAGCTAGTACCATCCAATTTAACCAATAACGCCATGACATGCATCCATCCTTCAATCAGAGCGAGAGAAGGTGGTGAGCTAATCTTTTCAATCATCAAATCAAATTCCTTGTTACGTTACGTCCAGCCTCTTTATGTCTGAAACCATATGAAAGCTACTGAATTACATTTCAGCTCGACATTAAAATGCCTGCCGAGTGAACAAACAATTTCACTCCAATATTCTGGGGAGGGAGAGAAAATGTCCCTCTGAACAGAAGCAGTGGTGTTGGGGGGGGGGGGGGGGGCACAGAGGCCCAGACAGGTCCTGTCTTATGCAGCAAATGGGGTTTAATTAATAGACAGGCACGCCTGAAAGCAGCGCTGGCACCAGCTAATATGATGAACTCTCATTGTGGCAGTGTCACCGCAAATGTTTCTGATAAGCAACAGCAGCAGAGGATCAAAGCCTCTAAGCTGCTCACTTTGCTCTGCTCTGACAGGCTGAAACACGGTGCATGGATCCTGTCCTCAGGTCTGCCTCGGGTCAGCATGAATACTAGAGGCTGCTCACGACTTCAGTACTCCATGACAACATATCTACGTGCATGAAGCACTGGATTCCATAATGTCCATAGGGGAGTAAAATGTCAAAGTCATTCCACAGATAATTAATTACTTAATGGCAATACTGGATTTTACCTTCACTCGTCAGATATGTTTTTACTTGATTAGGCATATTTTCAGAAATGCTACTATAGCCTCACATAACACATTGTTATTGGACACCTCGGTCTCACAGCAGGTTAGTGTGTTGGTTCTCAGAATGAAAAGAAGATGCCAATGGAAAGTCAATATTTTGAAGGACACACGACTTAAATACATCCACATATTAAATCTTAAGCCTACAAAAGCCAGTCTTAGTGGACGGACAGGGAGATGGATGGGTCCTAAAACACAAGACTTTCAACCATGAGACCGTTGTGGCCTAACTTTAATGTATTGAAGCACTGAAGCAGTTTTGTTGCCAAAACTTCAGTAGACTTTAATGGTGTGACTATGTTGTGAACTGCCTTAAAACTGTGTTGTATAAGAATATAAAATAATATCATATGTGAGTATTTTATCCAAATCACCTGATCCGGGAGTACCATTTGTTTATGGTATTGTATATGACATGTTTAATAAATAAATGTTTCAAAAGATACGGGCAGCAGATAAAATGTGCATTAAATACAGATCCATCATGGTTATTTGTAGTCTTTGTTCAGTCATTACAATTTCAAAGACAGACATCCATCTGCAGTTTTGTGTGTGATGACTTCAAACTGCCTATTCAGTCTAAAATCCCCAAACTGTTCAATTTAAAGACAAAAAAGCAGCAGATGCTCAGTCCGGAGGAAATATTTGAGATATTTACTTCATAAAGGACTGAAATAATCAATCAATTATCATAGGAGACGAGTGCATTTCTTTCAACACAAAGATTATCATGATGACAATCCTAGAAGATACTGTTCCACTATGTTGCATGTTGGCTTCCAGCCTTGTTGTCTTTTCTTCAATATGTCTCTTAAAAATGAGAATTTTTGGTGCGAGGCAGCGGGGGAGAAAGGGGAGGTTAATCCCAGTTTAATACACTGATGCTCAGCCCAGGACCGAGGCTGTGATGATTGTGTTATCTCCAGCCAACATTTGGGTCTCCCTCAATTTCAACCCAGCAAAAAATCTGGGAGAAAGTGCAGATGGAGTGGAGTAAGTGTGGATGCCCGGGGAAAAGTGTTATTAATAGCTGTAATAGAACTTCCCACAGCCTGCGCGCTCCGCAAAGCTGCCTCTCGTCACTTCCACTGGATTTGTTTGAAGTGCTCTCTCCATCCTCACTGTCAACCTTTTTTTTCTTTCAACCAGGCTTATTCTGGACTCCAGGATTGACACCATTTTCCCTTATAGGTTATGCATATCTTTGGGACACAGCATATTGACTAAACGCTGCCTTACAGATGAAAATAGCGTGCATCCGTCGGTGTTAATGAGAAACTCATCACAGATCATATATGGCAGACTACCTGCCCTATCGTTTATATTAACATTCTGCATCATAATTACAATGTATTTTTTAAACTATCATACATTTTTACATGACAGCAATCTACTGAATATCCATTTGAAATAAGATCAACAGTCATATGTGTCATACAGTATCCTGGTGCAGAGATATAATGATACACAGTAAAGGCTTGATTCCACAAATGTGTAAAATATACACACATCTATCATTTCTTACCAAATCAAATGTCAGCTGTGTTAGAAAATGTGGACTGGCAAGTAGAAAAGCACCCGTTTGTCGAATTATAAATTGTTTCATTACAAAGATTGAATTATAAATGTCATGTGCATTGGTGTTTGGCTGGTTTTAACGGTTGTACAGACATAAAGTTGTAAAAGTAGCGCATGTGGAAACAGTATCTGATGAAAAATGATGAAGATAAATAGCAGGCCTGTGTTTGTCACAGTAGCCCACACTCACACCTCTTTCATTCAGCCTGAGATCCTGCCAACATGCCACCAAAAACAATCCCATAAAAGCAAATGAAATGAATATTTAAAAATACAATCTGAACAACACGAGAGGAAACCTTAAAATCTCATGAATTTGCGCCGCAGGCACCACACAACGAAGTGAGCCGCGGAAAGATGAAAGTGAAAAGAAATAAAAGGCTCAATTTAATCTGCTTTAAAGCCCTTCAACAGAATGCATATGCCTGGAACTGTGAGAGTGAGGGCTGATAGGGGATAAATATATTTCTTACCATGCCTTCAAGCTATTACACCCCTCTCCAACACAGACGCCTATTCAACAGACACCGGTTTCATTACTAGCTGTAATAGGCTAAGTCTTCAAATGATTAAATGCCAGGCCCGGCTGACAGAGAGACACTAACTAGGCTGATCTTTTGAAGAACATGAAAAGGAGGACAGTTGATAGCGTTTGAAAAAAAGCATCACCAGCCGAACCAGTGGTCAGGCAACACTGGGAGCTACAGGCCCTAAATCTAATTAATAACAGCTGATTGTGGCAAAACGCTCCAGTCCAACAGTCCAACAAGACAAACAACAAAAGGACCCCAGCAACACTAACAAGCACGACATATAACAAGTGGTATTTACTTCTATGAGAAAAAATGTTTCATCCATCTGAATCATTAATGCTTGAAAATATTTATAGATCACTTCAGCCTTTTACAGATCAAATGTAATAGTCAATCATTAAAAAATGCATTCTGCACACTTTTGATTCAAATGTTTCTATAACACGTTTAAAGCAGTTGTCATTTGAAATTGTCGTCAAATTGTATTAAATGAATAGGCTACGTTTTGATTATCGTGTTGGGTTATTTCTCTGTTTATTTGTATTTTTTGGATGTTCGGAGCAGATTGTGAATTTGACGTGAGACGGCCGCTGTGAGGCCGCGGGCCTCCGGCTCCGCCGGTGAGGGGCGTCCCTGTCAGGCCGCCTCTAATTGATATTGACTGGCACATCGGTCATCTGTCAGCATTGCTTTCAAGGGAGCGTTTAAGCAGCGCCACGGGAGGCCGATCCGCTCCGGCGCGCCCCGCCATAAATAATGAAGCGGCTCCTTCCTCTGCTGGGAGAACAGCTTAGAGGAGAAGCCCGGAGCGACAAAGCGCCGTTTAGGACCGATTTGTTGACACGTCGTCGCGGAGACGGTAGTCCGACCCGCGGCTGGCCGTGTGTTCCCCTCGGGCCTACCTTTGTCTCCGAGGATGCCGTCGATGCTGTGTTTGGTTTTCTTTTCTCCGTCTTCATCCTTTTTATCACACTCGTCTTCGTCGTCCTTTTTCCCAAATCGAGCTCGAAGTACACGGCTGATCGAGCTCACTGCGAACACAGAGACGGCTTCAGAAGGCTATAACAACAACAACAATAATATAATAATAATAATAATAACAATCATAATAATAATAACCATAATAAAAATAATAACAATCATAATAATAATAATAATAATAATAACAACACCAATCATAATAATAATAATCATAATAAAAATAATAACAATCATAATAATAATAACCATAATAATAATAGCCATAATCGTAATCATAACCATAATAACAATATTAATATTAATATAAAGAAGAAAAAGAAGAAGAAGAATGATAATACTAATAATGTTCATAATAATGATCATAACAATGATCATAATAATGATAATAATAATATCCTAATAATAATAAAAATAATATAGCCTTAGAATAATGACAAACCTCAGATTGAATTTTCAACACCTTTCCCTATTCTTTTGAATCAGAAGCTAGCGGAGAATGAAGGATTTAATTGAATGCGGCTTACCAGAGGAGGCCTCACCTGAAGGGACTGTGCTTCTGTCACAAACCCCGTCCTTCAGCAGCTTATCCCGGATCTCCCAGCTGAACATGCCGGGGTTGTCCCGCTTGTACTCCTCTATCCGCTTCTCCACGTCCGGTGTGGCTACCTGCTGCAGGTGGGACCGCGGAGAGAGTCAGGACAGGGGGACGAGGACGCCAAAGGCCGCGAACGTGTAAAACACGAACAAGGAAATGAATGTGCAATAGGCTTCTCCACATAAAATTAATTTAAAATGTGTTATTATTATTATTATTATTTATTATTATTATTATTATTATTATTATTATTATTATCCTTGTGCCGTTCTTCTCACCCTGGGCTTGCTGCCTCCTATCGCCCCGGGCCGGATGGACCCGGTCTCCTGGTAGCGGCAGAGGATCTTGGAGACGCAGCCGTGAGAGACGCGCAGCTGTCGGGAGATGACGCAGGGCCTGATGCCGTGGTGGGCCATCTCCACGATCTTGTGTCGGATGTGGTTGGGCAGCGGCCGGCCGTTAATGAAGACCCCTCCAAGCTGGTTGACCCGTCCCTGGCCCAGAGGAGTGGACACTGCGGGCCACACACGGAGCTTCATTACAACACGTCATCATGAGCATGCAGCCTAATGCAAATGAAATGCCATGCAGGCCTTTATTATTCGATCAGTAGCCCGATAACATGTAGTAGCTAAATATCAAAGGCCCTGTGCTGCGCTCCATGTATTAATCGGTGACCATTTTGTCAACATATTTAAAATGCGTCGAAATCCCCAAAGGAAACCGTGACGGAGTCTGTAACAATAATGTGGGATTTCTTCAAGTGCCGTGCGCCTGAAAATGCAATAAATGAAAGAGAAAAGGAGAAGCAGGGATTGCATTAATGTTAGTAAAGCGTGGTGGTGAATAATGGAGCGGACAGAAGGGCTCTTCACCTCCTCCAGGGTCGGACACACGTGAAGTGCAATCTGCTAACAAGAAGAACCTGAACTTGAAGAAATCCCGCATTCTTGTTACTGTCTGGTTTTCCTTTGGGGATTTCGACTCAAAAGTGTTGACAAAATGGATGATTCATTAACGAAGTGCAACACCTTTACTATTTAGCCTCGTAAGATAATATAGGCCTATTATTACAATTTTACTAAGACAACAAAGACTGTTTTAATATGTAGGCCAAATAAAATGTTTTAATGCGATTCGTTCACAGCAAAACAAGTTCCAGCCTGTTGTCAAGCTATTGTCTTTCATGTTTAGCCTAGAAGCTAAGCTAATATTATAACATCTGATTCCAATTGTAGTGAGATAACAAAGATATTTCAATGTGTGACGAGTTGTTTTAACGTAGTTGTATGCTAAGTCTCATAGCAGACATATAACATCTTACTACAAGTTTAGTAAGATAAGGTCATTAGCCTACATTTTAATAGCCTATGTGATAAAAAAAAATAGTTGATTTAATGCGATTTATTCACAGCAAAATAAAAGTTAGTGGCCTATCTACGTCTTCGCATTTTTTTAAATTGTGCTCCCATGTTTTCAGTCTCCTCACAAAACCTGGTGTGTCCAGGTCTAAAGCCCACCGGGAAGAGCCCCGTTACCTTCCAGAGGGAATCCGGTCCGCGGGTAGTTCTGTCCGTGAGCCGGGCGCATCATCCGCGGGACCGTTCCTGGCAGAGATGACATTGTACCATTAAACAAGATACAAAAGGAAAAATAAAAGCAAAAAAAAAAGGCGGACACGTTTTAGACGTCCAGTCCAAGTGTAGACTTGTTTGGTCACAAGTGTTCTGACGGTGGAAGTGACGGGTCCAGTGTGCGGCGGAGCAGGAGAAGCAGATTAAACAGGCCGACCAACATGAAAGCGAGCTGCGCTCGAGGAGCGGCGCTCGAGGAGCAGGTTGAAGAGATTCGGCGGCAAAGTGCAGCGCAGTGTGAAGCGACAGCAGGGAGCCCTTACACTGTTAATGTGCTCACAATATACAACTGTCCTGTCTCTCACATGAGCTTATTTAACCGCTGTGAAGGCTGGGCTACACTCACGGTCTCCCGGGACAAGTCTGGACCAGGCGGGCCCAGCAGGGGGACGGGTCGCGAGCACCGATAGGTTCTTCAGCTTTCTCTATTTCCAGAGAGAAAAGCTCCAACAAGTTTCATCAGCCAATGGGAACGAAGGGATAAAGACGAAACACACGCACACACACGCACACACACGCACACACACACACACACACACACACACACACACACACAACACACACACACACACACACACACACACACACACACACACACACACACACACACACACACACACACACACACAGTGAGGCTCTGCACATTACATGGGGTTGACCCAAAAACCTGTCAAAATGCAATGCAATAGGCTATAATGCAATAACTGCAATAAACAACAAGTCCTGATGATACTATGGTGGCACTGCTGTGTGGTCTTCATTTCTTTTATTAGGCTATAAGGCCTACATTATCTACAGCTCGAAGTAATCAAAACGCCTAACAAGAATACGATGCAATAAAATAAACTGCAATGCAGCGTATCTAATAGGTTATAAATATTTTTATTATGATTATAATAATAATAGTAATACAACCATGCTGTTTTGACAGTTAGCGGTGAGCATATTCTATGTGGGAGTCCAGGAAGATTTTTTAAATATATATTATATATTTTATTAAGGCTGCATTCGAAGCCTACATTCAATGAACGTGTTTATATGTAGCCTAAACCTCAAAACCTGTTTACTTTCATTGATGTCAAAATATGAATAGCTGTGAGGCTTTTATTTCTGAATAGAAACAGAATACTGCACAACTGGCAGAAATTAAGCTTTATGAGTGGAGTTGGAGTTATTCATTATTTATAGGGTTATCTTTCACACAGTTTTTTCAGACCCAGACTGTATTTTCCCACCTGTACCTGAACGCTGCTCTTCCCGCTGTAACGTGCGTCACTCAGCGCAGACGCACGTTCACGCAGATGACGTTTTTTGTTTTTTGTTTTGGGTTTTTTTTTGCGAAATTCACGCTTAAATTTAATATTCGGGGCCACAGAATGACCGGACGACGCCGTTGGCCGTAACCATAGTAACACAGTCCTGCCAGCATGCGCTCCCCGAGAGGAGAGGATGCGAGTCTGTTAGAGGAGCAGCTCAACATTACAATGTCAATGTCGATTGATATGACACGCGTTTCATTTAAATGCACGCACATCTACTAAGCGATACTATACACAGTGCTGACTGAAAGTAGCATTCGGCAATATTTACCGAAAATATAATAATATAATGCTGTATCAATATTGCTCTCTGTTACTTTTATACAAAGAAATGGAACTGTGCACACAGTTGTGAAACCTTGAAGCACATGTCTAAAAAAAACAACAAAAAGGCTGCTGAATGCTAAACATAATCCCATTGTTTTCATGCAAATGACATTTGCATGAAAACAAATATGGCCCTTTTACAGCAACCATTTTCACATGCAGTTAAACACAGGTGTAATTAATAACATTAACTATGGCCATTCCTTTTTAGGTGAGCCTGAGTCCTGGTATTGTGCATGCTGGCTCATGGATCGCTGTGACAAAACAGAACCATGACTCGTTTGATCTACTGAATTACACCTGTCTTGTGTGGAAAAAGTACTATCAATAAATGAGGCAATCAATATATAAATAAATACAAATAGAGTCAACATAGTTCATCCCCCAAGGTCTTGTTGTCTTAATGTGGTATTTTGGACTGATCTTCAATCATGTAATCAATGCTTGATTGACAGTATTCATATAGAAATATGAGTGTGTTTAATGGGAGTAATTAAGCCTTTAGCTTTGATGATGTTTATAACGTTACAAACATCAAGGTAGATTTGTATAGCTGTTGGCTAGATAGTAAAACAGATGCTGGACAGTATGTCCATTTTAATGAGCTTACCAAAAAAGTGAAATGTGATCAAATCTGTGTAACAAATGGTATCAACCCAATAATTGCTGCAACGGCTTATGAATCATAATAGGATGGTCATCATATACTTCTATCAGAATGTTCTAAGCCCCTTTTACAATTTTTTAATTACTTAATTCGTTTTTAATTTCTGACTATAATTCCAGTTTCCCAGCTTTCAGATGATATAGACCTGACCTGATATCTCCCCATAAAGATCTGTTTGTTTTTAAGGAGCTTTTATTTTATAATGCCACATTTATTTCACATCTCTTTTTATTCCTGTTACATAGCTATTATATTCAAATGAACGGGCCATGTTCATCTCACAGAATCAGAACAAACTGTACCCACTGTCATACCAGTTTCTGGTTTGTTGCCTGGTGCGATCTACATGGAATGTTTTTCGTGATGCCTGCCAGATCTACCACGTATAAATGGCAACAACAGAATTGTTGACTTCCCCAGAAAGCCTGATATGTCCCAGCAAATATTTCCTGCTGCGTTGGATCAACAAGTCCAATAGCGTGATTTTATTTCAACTCTTTGCCGACATGAAAAAATAATCTTGGTGGTGATTTAGAAGAACACTGTTTAAAATAAAGAACTGAATATGATTTTCATTAACTTTGTGTTGTTTACAGATAAAAAAGCTAATGCATTTTGTACACTAAATGCTGTTTGTTTGTCTAATACTCATTAGCAGCAGCTATTCTTCCTAGGCTCCATAATTAACACAAAGATACATTCATATATATTCATATTGTTGTTATGACATTCTTATAAAAAACATCAATCAGGTTTGTTTCTGTTTTTACTTCAAACCAACACAAGCTACAAAAAAGAACTACAAAAGCTGCTTCATTCTGGAAGAGTTGCGATTTCTAGTATTATTTTGTTGAAGATGCATCACTGATCCATTATCTGTCATCTCTTGTCTTGACAGGTAACCAGTCTATCACTGGGCCGACATGTAGACAGGTAACCAGTCTATCACAGGGCCAACATGTAGACAGGTAACCAGTCTATCACTGGGCCGACATGTAGACAGGTAACCAGTCTATCACTGGGCCGACATGTAGACAGGTAACCAGTCTATCACAGGGCTGACATGTAGACAGGTAACCAGTCTATCACTGGGCTGACATGTAGACAGGTAACCAGTCTATCACTGGGCCGACATGTAGACAGGTAACCAGTCTATCACAGGGCTGACATGTAGAGACAGACAGGTAACCAGTCTATCACTGGGCCGACATGTAGAGACAGACAGGTAACCAGTCTATCACAGGGCCGACATGTAGAGACAGACAGGTAACCAGTCTATCACTGGGCCGACATGTAGACAGGTAACCAGTCTATCACAGGGCTGACATGTAGAGACAGACAGGTAACCAGTCTATCACTGGGCCGACATGTAGAGACAGACAGGTAACCAGTCTATCACTGGGCCGACATGTAGACAGGTAACCAGTCTATCACAGGGCTGACATGTAGAGACAGACAGGTAACCAGTCTATCACAGGGCTGACATGGAGAGACAGACAGGTAACCAGTCTATCACAGGGCTGACATGGAGAGACAGACAGGTAACCAGTCTATCACAGGGCTGACATGGAGAGACAGACAGGTAACCAGTCTA